>BQNB010120950.1:9013-20542 GCA_026074375.1 Tanacetum coccineum | reverse complement strand
GCTGTGAAATGAATTATCGTGTTTACGTTTGAAGATTAATATTTGAAGACCCTTCCTCGTGAAGTTATCGTTTTTTTAAAACTAAAAAAATACAAAAAAATATTTTATTTTTCTCGATTTATTTTTGTAGATTTATTAGAAAAAACCAAAAATACTTTTCCTAAATATTTAAAAAACCAAAAAAAATTAAAAAAAAAACAAAATCAACCGTCGTGTCACTTGTAAAATCGGCTCACCTTTAGATTACAAACTATAAGAGAGGTATAAGGAGGGTTGATCCGACGATCTTCGACCCGAAAAGAGAAGGTTTTTAAAACGCTTCGCGTTTACCCGCTCCTCCGTTTCTTTGTGCGTTTTCTAGAGAGCTATCGTACACTTGTTTGATTATCAGTTACAAAAATATTTTTCTTTTTTATTTTCTCTTATTTTGTTCTTAGTGTATGCAAACTCGCTCTTCTTCAAAATTCATTGGTGAACCTTCTACGAATCCTACTTCTACGAATCCGAAATGTCGTAATCATAGACGTTCTAAACAAAGAGTCGAACCGTTTTCTCTTGTAGAGACTCCTGTAGTTACGATGGTCGATCAACGTACTATGGCGGAATTAGTTCGTGCACCCACCGATGGTTATGCGGAGGCAATCGTAGTACCACCCATTCCCGTTGAGCATTTCGAGGTCAAACATAGTCTAATCAATCTTGTAACTTCAAAACAATTCTTTGGTTTTGAGAAAGAATATCCTCATGCTCATATTCGATATTTTAACAAGATTACTTCTACGTTGAAGTACAAAGATGTGCTCGAGACATCGATTAAGCTTATGCTTTTTCCATTTTCTATCGATGGTCCAGCCCGAATTTGGCTCGAAAAAGAACCGTCTCGTTCTATTCTCACTTGGGACGATCTTGTGTCCAAGTTTATTAACCATTTCTTTCCTCTCTCAAAACAACAAATCTCCGGAATGAAATTTCAATTTTTCAACAACGTTTTGATGAAACATTTTATGAGGCATGGGATCAATTCAATGATCTCATTCGAGCATGCCCACATCACAGTTTTACCTAATTGCATCAACTCGATACCTTCTACAATGGTTTAAACCCATCTGTTAGGATTATGAAAATCCATGTAAAAGACTCGGTCACCCCGTGTTATATCTAGCATAGGTTAGCTCGTAGTCTTAGTTTTAATCGTTTAGTTACCGTACGACTTATGGTGTTGGGTCGGGTCTTTACCCATTTGTTAGCCTACTTCATGGCCCATTTAGGGGCACCAAAACACTTGTATAAATACCCCTTTCCAGCCATGGGAAGGGGTTGGTTGTTCATTTGATAATACACACACTTAAAGGTGTTTTCTCTCACTAGACAAGTTACTTTCTCTCTCTAAAAATTTGGCCAACCCATCATTCATAAGCTTGTATTGTGATATCCGATATACTACAATTGGTATCAGAGCCCTTGGGATGATTAAATAGATTGTGTGTGCATTTTCTTGGTTAGTTTAGATCAAAAGTTTGGTTTTTTAAGGTTTATGGTCTTTTCTTGACACTCTTTGATTCTTACGTTTGTGATGTTAAAGTTAGTGTTTTTATAGTTGTTATAACCTTCTAGGATCAAGTTGTACAAAAGAAACCAAGCAAAAACGTTCAAAAGGGTGATTTTTAGGTGTTTTTAGGTGAAAAAGTTCGTATTTTTCTTCACTGCGTTTTGCCTCTCTGAGACATTCTTGGTTGCGTTTTGCCTCAAATAGTACACTGCGTTTTGTCATTTTGTATAGTACAACAGTACTGCGTTTTTCTTTTAAATGAACACCGCTTCTTCTTCGGGTTCGGGACCACTCCCTAGCAACACCATTGCTAACCCGAAAGGTAAATTGAAAGCCATCACCACCCGAAGTGGTATTGTTTTAGATGGACTGTCTATTCCAATCCCTCCTCCATTCATTAATCCGGAGGAGGAAGAACGAGTAGAGGAGACGTTAACGGACCCGTAACTCGTTAAGTATACCATTAAGGTCCCACCTCCTCTTGTCCAAAAACCTCAAGCTCCTTCACAAAAATCTTATGAAATGACAAAAAGGGATCCTCTTCACCCCAATATCCATTATCCTTCAAGGATGAACAAGGAAAAACAACAAGACAAAGATGAAATACGAATTCATAAGTTTTGGCAAATGTTCAAACAACTTCACATCAATATCTCTCTTGCTGATGCATTAATTCTAATTCCGAAATACCAGAAAATGCTTAAAGCTCTCCTTTCCATTAAGGAGAAACTTTAGAACTGGCAAATACACCCCTCAATGAAAATTGCTCATCGGTTATCCTTAAGAAGTTACCCGAGAAACTTGGAGACCCTAGGAAATTTCTCATTCAGTGTAGTTTTAGTGAGCTCAATTGCAAGGCCTTAGCCGATCTAGGTGCCAGTATCAACTTGATGCCACTATCGGTTTGGAAAAAGTTAGGTTTATCCGAACTTATATCCACCCGAATGACCTTTGAATTAGCTAACCGGTCGGTTTGTATACCGGCTAGAATTGCAAGGGATGTCTTTGTTCCGGTAGGAAGATTCACGTTCCCTGCTAATTTCGTCATCGTCGATTATGAAAGCGATCCTCGAGTTCCCCTCATCTTGGGAAGACCTTTCTTGAGGACCGCTCGTGCTTTGATTAACGTGCACGGAGAAGAATTAATTCTCCGTAACGGTGATGAAAGATTAATCTTGAATATGAAACATGGCACTTCAAGTTATTCTAATAAACATCAAAGAGAATCAATCAACATGATTGATATTTACAATATTTCATACAAAGATTATCTTGAAGACTTGTTCGCAAATGAGAAAATGACAAATCATCTAAGTGCAATCCACTTTTTCTTCAGAACCCAACCACTCACTTGTTTTAACTTCATCGAAAGTCAAAGATGATATCTTTGACCCGGAGGGAGACAATGTTCTAATTGAGAAATTGCTAAATCTTGATTCTACTAAGGATCTCCCTCCTAATGTCAATCTATTAAGTGGCAGTACCACTTCTTCTTATCCTAGTCTCACAACTTCTTAGATTAGTGATTATTCTCTTGAGGAGTTCGCCGATGAACTCGCTCTTATTGAGTCATTTCCATCGGGAAATGATAAACTTGACTCGGAAGACGTTATTTAGGAGATTGAATATTTGCTTTAACGTGATCATTAGCAGAAAATTCTTCCTTAATTAACGATTTATTTATACCATTCCCGAGATGTTCACCGATGAACATACTCTTGATTATTCATCTCTACCAAGATATGATGATGCCAATGATGATCTTTTGACCAATAGTAATGAATGGGGAAAAATATTTTTGTTGTCCATTTTGACTCCGAGGAAAATAAAGCAAAGTTTCTAAATCATTGGTTGATGAAACTTGATTCCACTGATCAAGTGTAGTTCCTTCCTCATTTAACCTCAAGCGGTGACTCGGTTCTTTTATGTGGATTTTTCCGAGGTGATACTTGACTTCAATCCTGATAATAAGGACAAAGTATTCAATCCGGGTATACTCGTCGTGAGAACCTTTATGAAGTCACCAATCAAGTAACATCGAATAAGAATTTAAAGAAGAAATCCTTCATTACTGCTTCTTTAATTTTGAGGGATTATTTCTCCCCTTTCTGATCATGATCTTCCTTTCCACATAGAAATTCCCGGGTCTGGAAATTTACTCTCGTTTTTATCCAAAAATAAGGAAAAAAATTTCAACCCCGAGATTCTCATTTCTAAAGGAGTTCATTCGTTGCTACCGGAATTATCTCATCGGGACTCTAAAGCTTTCAAAGTCATCAATATTTTTGAAAGCCCGATGGAGATTTTTCCTTGCTCTTATGGAGAGGACATCCGTGTTTTGGATGTTCCATGTCTCCATTTTTATCCCCCATGAACAACTCAATTCGGGGATGGGTCAAGCTAAGTGACCTTAAACAAGCGCTTCGTGGGTGGCAACCCATGCTTATCCTAATATATTTATATAGTAGTAATGAATAAGTGTGTTGTGAGGAGGCTCGCCTCTTTCTTTCTCATGCTTTGTGTTTTATGTTGTATGTCCAAGATTGCCCGGATTTTGAAGCCTCTCGTGCTCGCAGTTTTTGTCCTTCGTTCACTAGAGTTTCACATCCTCAGCTTCATTTTGGGAATCCAATATCCTAAATCTTATCGACTAACGTTTATCTTTGAGCATACTTAATAAATGGCTTTAGATTTACGTAGAGGACCTTATTGAAAAAAATATTAAGGACATTGTTCAATTTAGTAAGGGGGGGGAGGATCTATTGAATGATTGTGTCTGCAGTCGTTGTTTTCACGTTATCCTGTTTTTACCACCAAAATACCAAAAAATAAAAAATTTAAAAATTTAAAAAATTAAATATAAGTTTTTTGTCATAATTTTGGTTTTCTCTGCTGGGTAGAATAAGAGTAATTTTGAACTCGATCGGCATGTTGCGTCTAGCGTAGCCCTTTAACTTTTAGACTAAGCATTCACGGATTTTTATTAAGATTTTAAATTTGCGAAGAACGTAAAAATGATAGGAGTTAATATGAGTAGATGCTAAACAGGATTAAGTTGGGAAATCTTAAGAGGCTCGTAAGTGTAGTTGTGGCTTTTCTTCCATAAGTTTATTGGACTAAAATACATGCTCTCTTTAAAAATTAAACTTAAATCAACAATTTTTGAAGTATAGTCGATATCAATAATTTTAGTTCAAATTTATACTTAAATTTTCTAAATTTTTTTTTCTCTATATCATGGTAATATAAAGTGTAAAAAAAATGAAAAATGGTTAAATAATAATATTAAAAAATCTGTGAGCTAATAAAGTTTACTTGCATCTTGCCGGCTCACAACCAATGTTGCAGTCTTCTAAATAAGGCACATAGTAATTATCCGAGACTGATAAAAGTTTGCTGCATCTTGCCGGCTCACAACTGATATTGCAGCCTTCTAAAAGGTCGAAGATTTCCTTAGTTTAAAGGATGTATATTTATAATAAGTGTAATAAATGTGATCTAATAAATATAATGAAAATCTCTTTTCTTAAATTTAAATATGCTTTTGAACTAAGACTATTTCGTTTTAAGTTGTGATTTTTTTGTATATAGGGAAATCCAAGGGTGTTGAATCCTCGAGGTCCGTGGTCCCTGATACTAGTCTCTGTGGGGTGTATAAAAGGCCTGGGTCACTTAGCCGCCGAGGTTGGGATGTGCCGAGACGAAAATCGGCTACATGGGATGGATCTCGCCCTTCAAACTCTTACTTTTTGGGTGGCAAGTAAGCATGAAATTTGTCAAGATATTTGATCCATGGTTGAAATTCGAAATAAGCACATTCACCTAAGATATAATAATTGTCGGGAGAAAAAAGTTTCACAAGGTACAAGTATGAGTAGTGTTAGCATCTTAACTTTTATTTAACGGTAATTTCATTTTTAAGCTTGGTTTGAGATAAGTGAAAAGTCGGGGACGATGAATTTATCTTTTTGAGCATTTTAGGATTAAAGTGCATCTTATTCCGTGTCCCTTAAAGTTATAAAAATAACAAAAGTCAAACGTTCTGGTTAGTTGCTTAATAAGAAAAGTATGAAAAATAAGAAAAAATAAAAATATAAATATATGTGTGGGAATAAGTGTAGATTTATAAATGGTCAAAACAGGGCTTTTTAAAAACTGATGATTCTTAAATTTCCCTCGATGAACACTTAGCTACTTTTCGAGGTAATTAGTCGAGGGGGATTGAGATTCTTGGTTTTCTTAAGTGTTTACTTATGGCATTGCGTGAGGACACGGAAATATCTTAGTATGGGGGATTTTGGTATGTGCTTAATTACACATACCTTTTGCCTATAAAAACATGCCTAAAATGACTAAAAACATACCAAAATATACATTGTATTTGTGTGTTTTGCATTTGTATTGTGCAGGTAACGAATATCTAAGAAAATGACAAAAACAAAGCCAAAAAGACAACCAAGCACGAGAATGGAAAAGAGCATGAAAAGTCAAAAGTCCAAGCTGAGAAGTCAAAGTCAAAGACGAAGCCAAAATCGAAGAAATGCTAAATGGGCCAACCCGTACCCATCTAATGGGCCGGGACAGCCCATTAAGCATTTATATTAAGCTTTTTATATGATTAAAGGCCCAAAAATCCTTTTAAATCAAAACCGGCCTAATCCATAAGCCCAAACCCACTTACAGGCCCATCCCATTCAACAATTAAATTTTACCAGACTTCATTTAGTCCATTTCACCAACAAGTCCTTATCCGTTCACTCGTTTAGGTCCAAAAAGGACTAACAATGTCAGTCCAAAAGGACTAACAGTGCAAACACATAAGGAAAACAGGGCTAACGCCCGTTAAACACAAACACAAAACCCCATTTCCCGCCATTTACACTGTTTATCTTCCCCAAAAATAGGTTACCCTGCAACCCCAAGGACAACCCCATCAACCATCCCACATAACCCCACCCATAAAAACAACAAAGCCACCTTGGCAATCCTAAACAACACCATTCGTCTATGAAAAAGACAAAAAATTGAAGGGTTGTGATTGATGGACTTGGAGAGCAAGAAATTTGATGGCTATGATGACTTGAAGACTACTCTCACACAATAAACACACCTCACGAATGTCTCACAGAAGAAACACACTTCAAAGGCCAAGACCCTTAGTGTTTCTCTATATATAGGACCAGTGTAAGCCCTTAAGGCATCTAGTTTTTTTAATTTTCTGCTTATATTAGTTTAATTTAGCTTATTGTACTTTTTTTAAACCTTGTACTCAGATTTTAAGTTTAATGAAATTCATGTGTTTGTGAAAATTCTGTTTTTAAGTTAATGTACTTTGTGTTTTAAAAACGTTTTATAAGCTTACAAAAGCTCTTTTTAACTCGTACATAAGCTGTTAACTTAAGCACTATAAGTTTTTCCATAACTTATAGTTTTTAAGTCTTTTCCCAAAAATACCAAAAAAAGCTAAAAATGGATGATAAGCCAAACCTGGATGGGCTTACGGGTTTCACTAGCTTGTCTTTGACAAGCTAGAGCTTGTAGATCAGCTTATTGTAAGCTTATTTGCCCTGTTTAGAGCAAGGGCTTTATAAGTTCTCTATTTTCAATATTTTAAATTGCTTATTTACCTGCTTAATTACTGCTCTTTGTTGCTTATTATTGCTGTTTAATGCTTATTCATGCTTTCTTATTGCTCAAATGTTCTTAGTTAATGTCTTTATGTTAAGCTGTCTTAATTTGCTTTAAACTGCTTATTTCTCTTTGCTTATTTTAAGTGCTTAATTTTTAGTTCTAATTGCTTATTTGTCTTCATTTTACCTTGTTCTTAACTTGTTTTGAGTTTTCTTAAGTTTTCTAGATCTGTTTTAAGCTAAAAATGCATTTTGGAAATCTAAAGGGGTGTTTGGATCAAACAGTACTAACTTAGGTTAGTACTGTTGGATCACTTTTACCACTTGCATCAGATTTAACTAGTATTAATTTAGTCTAATTGATAGTTTAATTCATATTTTAAAGTCAAAAATTCAAGTTTTAGGTTTGTTGAGTTAATAGTTTGAATCTGTGGTCATATTGTTTGATAACTAAGCTTATTTGATTAGATTTTTCTAAGTGTTGTTTAGTGTCATTTATACTCTTGTTTGAGTCTAAGAAATGCAGTAGAAAAGTTGACATCAAGTGTGCAATTGTTTTTGTCTTTAGTTTTTATATCTGTATAAGTTTCACAGTCCCGTTTTCAAAATTCAAGTCCTGATTTCATAAGAAAATTTAGGGTAGATTAAGTGTGTTTGAAGGTCTAAAATTGATAGTATAGGCTTATTAGGTATAATGCTTGATCTGTTTTTACTTTTTGAGGATTTTAATTAGCTTAATCTAGCTTATTTTTAGGGCTGCAAAAGCCAATTTGTCTTTTACAAAACCTTTGAAAAAACCAAAAATATTGTGTAAACAGCTTTTTCACTTAGCTTTTTCATGGCTTATCTGTGTTTCAAACTCCTTTTTCTTTGCTGATTTTAGAAGCTTGTTGTATAAGCTTTATAGTGTTATAAGTCATTAAGCCATAAGGATCCCTTTTCTAGCTTAAAAATAAGCTAGAAAGTGCCCTTGTTGGCTGTTTCAGTAGTTTTTGGCCATAGTAGCTTATTTGCTTTTCTGAGCTTATTGGCTTATTGGATTTGCTTTAGTTGTGTTTAGATTTGCTTATTAGGATAGGTTTAAGCCCTTTTAGCTTGTTTGACTTAGGTTTGAGCTTATTAGCACTTTTAGTTTAAAATTTAAGTTTAAAAGCCTTTAGGTAATTCTGTCATTTTAAGCTTAGTTTAGCTCATCTTATTTGCTTATTTTTGTTCCATTGTACTCATTAGGTATAGCTTATTGCCTTGTTAGATTGTTCTTTGCTTTTTCATGAGCTTTTTAAGGTCTAAAAATTGCTAACAGTTGCCTTAAGTTTAGTGTAAAAAGCCAAGTACTGTCACTTTTAAGAGCTTATTTTCAGCTTATTCTAGGTTTTTTTTATAAAAAGTCATATTACAAAAGTTGCTTATTTTTAGGTCCTTAAGCTTTTTCATAAAAAAGTTTGCAAAAATAAAAACATTGAGAGTGAAGGAGAAGTCAAGGTGAGCTAAGGCTCAAACTGAGACCCTCTCCATCATCAACCAACGCTTTACACACCACACCACAATCCATCTGCCCTTGGGATTTTTCGTTATAGTCTCCACCACACTTTTCTTTTGTACCGTTTTCTCCTCTTTAGGTTATAGCCTTTTCTGCTATTTCGAGCTTATTTCATAAGCAATTGAGACAGCTTATTTTTCTTAGATTTAGCTTAGTGCAAAGTATTTTTCACAAATTTTTTAGAATTTTCCAAATTAGTTTAATATTTTTAATTAATTTTTTATATTAATTCTATACAGGACCTCGAGAAAGAAAAGAAATCAACAATGTTGGTGGAGAATCTACGATCTAGAAATTTTGAAGTGTTAGAGTCTTGAAACTTCAAGGCGGCTGTTCAACATGAATTCTTGCTCATAAACTCAACATGGAAAATCTACTGAGCAAATATCAAGGGAGTTTCTCATTCTAATTCTTTTAAATTCCCGTATTTAATGTTTTATATAGACAACGAAGACGTTGTATAATTCAAGTGGTGGGATGGAATTAGAATATTTACTTGTCCTAATTTTCACACTAAAATGCTTAAATTATGCTCAAATTTAAAATTTTTTCAAGCATACTTTTGTGAAATTACTTGTTACATAACCCGCATATAATAACCCTTGTTAGATATTGTGAGAATTTAGCCTTTCTGTTTCCAAATGTTTACCCAAATTCCACAAAATATGAGTGTGACGGTGATGTTGTAGACTTTAAAACTTGGCTTGGTATATCACTCAAGACCACAGTGATGAGTACTATGGATTTAGATGGAGTAACTTGTTTAAATTGGTAAATTTTAGGATTACACCCAAATTGCCTTTACATGTTGCTTATTAACTAACTACACCTGTTTGTTAACCTCCCGTTTAAACCCTTTTTCACTCTCATCTTTAGAGTGATGATCCACTAGAAAAACCCGTAGAGCCAATCCTTTAGGAATTACACCAACTATTTGTTTCATTACACCCTTACACCTTAACCTACCCTGTTAGATTAAGTTTAATTTGTAGTTGCTAGTTGCTTAAAGTGTAAAGTTTGTATTTCCCGAGTCTTGTGTCATTTTCTATCTTTGGTGCGGTTGGAAATTTGCACATTGCAAATGGGAATGTATATTAGTAGTCAAAACTCATGTGATTTTACTACCATCACAATTAATGGTGAAACCAAAGAACGAAGAACTATCGAAGGAATTATCCGAAGTTATTATGATCGTGAAGATGGTGAAACTACTTCGAGATTTGAAGTATAGTTAGAAAAAAATATATAAAAAAAATAAAAAAATCGAAAAAATGAGAAAAATACAAAAAGAGTGAGAAAGAAAGTTTGAAGATAATCGTTTCGCAAAGGAATTATGGAAGGAACTACACGAAGGATCGATTATTCGTTGATACGTCTAAAAAATAAATGATGTAGAGTATTGTATAAAGTGGAAGATATCGCCACTTGCCTTGTAGAGTATGTAAAGTTTTAGGATAATTGGGAAGTTGACCATTATGGGAACGCCAACTTAGGTTGTTGTTTTTGATTAATGATCAAGACGTTGTAAATAGTTGTGTCTTTATCATGGTAACGGTTGGGAAAAAGTGTCTAGCAACTTGTATTTTAGTCCTAATATATTTGTTTCTTGATTTTTATTTAACAAAAATTTACTTCATTCTCACCTAATGATTAGCCTCTGGTTTTACGTGAATGAGGACTTGTTCGAGCGTGCATGTCTATTCCGTCGTTACGGCCATGTATGCATGTCTTAGCTGCCTTGTTGGTTTATTACTATTGGTGAAAGTTAGAAGGTTCCTACCCTATATCATTCTTCATTCTAAACCGTTGGTTAAATTCGAATGAGGATGAGATCGAACACACATGTCTATTCAGTCATTACGGCCATGTATGTGTGCTTCAGCTGCCTTGTTGGAGTGGTACTTCTGGTAAAAGATTGTAGAATGATCAACCATAAGCCTTTCCATACAAAAACACATATTTACCTTTATAGACTTGTTCCTCCTTAGCTTTAGTGGTGGAGATGTGTATCCTTGCCAAGCTTATGATAGAATACTTGTCACTACCGAGGAATTGAGCGATTTAGTTACATGTTACCACATAGATTAGTTGAGTGATTTGAGTGTTTTCATCTTCCTATTTCGTGAGGTGTTTGGTTGTGTACTTGTAATAGATCAAATAAGTGATTTAACGGAAAATATATTTAGGGATATATTTTTATAAACTTCTAAAGGCTACTTGAGAACAAATAGGATTCAAGTGGGAGGATATTTAATGACATAAAATAACGTTTATTTTATAGCATCATTTATCCCATGTTATTATCCCATTTTGTATAGTTATTGAAAAGAATTGTTACTTAATTATTTATATTTGAGAATTGTAGTAATTATGGAGTAATTTGTGAAAGTTAGCAAAAGACGCGAATTCTGGAGCTTAAATAGACCAATACGCCGTATCCATCATGGAAGATACGGCGTATCCGTGCCTGCACTCACCAAAGACCACAGAAGAATAAAGCTTAATATGCCGTATCTAGAAGCCTCTATACGCCGTATCTAAGGATTATTATACACGAAGATTATGGAAGATATCAAACGTGGTCCTTACTTTAAGAAAGCCCAATACGCCATATCCCACATCGCCCGATACATCGTATCGAACCGACTACCAGACTTTATAAATAGACGACCCTAAACTCAGTTTTAGGTATGGAAGTGAATCCTTAAACCACCAAGTCAACCAAGAGACGAATAAAGGAGCCTAGAAGGTCAGAAAAGAGCCTCAAGATCATAGGAAAACTCTTGTAATCTTCGCGTAACCGAATACGC
>BQNB010120949.1:3419-20542 GCA_026074375.1 Tanacetum coccineum | reverse complement strand
TAGAAATCTGGGTGACAAAATCGTCCAAACAATTCTCTCGTAGCTTGGAATAACTTCCAACAACAAAGTTACATGCCGTGGGGAATTTGCCCTCCGTTTCTACATCCCAACCAAATACAACAAATGTAAAGGATGTTTATTACTAACAATTTTAGACCCATGAGATATTGGGGACCAAATGTATGAGTTGTTATGTTATATAAATAGATATGCCTTGGAATTGATTTAGAGCCTGACGAGTGGATTAAAGTTAGTGGATGCACTAAACACATGACGGGCAACCAAAAAATTTTCTCCACCTAAAAGGCGTATAATGGAGGTAACATCATTTTTGGTAGTAATCTATGCGGAAACATCATTGGCAAAGATACGATCTCTCATGACTCCCTAAATACTGCAAATGTTAAGTGTTAGTCAAATATGTAATAATAAGTGTATGGTAATATTTTTTGAGCATGATAGTAAAATAACTAAGGATGGATCATTTCATTATATCCTAATCTACTCATATTTATCATATCATGCATCATTTCGTATCACCATTATAGATTTGTTATGTTAGAAATCAATTTAAACATTGTTTAGAAAGTAGGGTTTTAAAGCAGAGAAATATTTTATGAGTGATTTTTAATTATGTAAATGAAATCTTTTGGCAAATCTCTTTTATTCACTAGATACTTGTATGTATTAGGAATATTTCTACATAGATTTGATTAATTTTGGAGTTTGTTTGGTATTTTAAATAAATGGTACAAAACAGATTGTCAATTAGTTCAAGTTGCTAACTTCGTGTCTTGCAACTGGTATTTAGGTGCCTTAAACTTTGAATTTGGGAGTGTAATCATAATGTTTGGAAAGCTAATACATATATATATATATATAAGTGTAGCAAGTTGTTTCATTAAAAGAGGTTAAGTATTGAGTAACTTATGGTCGTTTTGATAAGGTATAATTTTAAACACATTTTCGAGGTCATTTAACCTTCAAAATCATGCAAATATGCCCAAATATTGTACTTAATCATTTCATTCTGTTATTTTAGCATTTGGGAAGCACTTGGGGAGGGAAAGCACGTGACTTGGGCTCAATTCGGGAAGAAACTGGACAAAAACGCAACTTTCATGACGGCGACTTCCATTCTGACGCCTTCACCAAAAGTGTCTAGAAAGTGGATTTTTGGACGAAAAGTGTGACTTCTCAGTAGGTTGAAGACGGCTTAGGGAAAAAAGATATTGGACATTGTCAGGATTCATGCAGCGACGGCCGGCACCACATTTACGGACATGCGGTGACATTAGCCAACATGAAGATACCTTAGAAGATTTGCCGGGATGACGGCATCAAAATCCTAGCGATGCCGTCAGAATCTAAATTCGATATACAAACCTTATTTTTTCATATTTTCATGTGGAAACTTGGGAGCACTTTGAGAGCAGCTACCATTGACGAATTTTAGGGTTATTTTTAACCCTTTTGTACTCATATACTCACATGTTTGATTGAAGTGAAGTTCCTTTACCCAAGTAATCATTCAATATGTCTATATATTGTTTGATTATCTGTTTTTTGCTTTCTATTAACATGTTAGGCTAATCAATAGGGTTTGCTTATGATTGCTTGAAACCTAGTTTGTAAAACTTTGATCTTTATTGTTTTTTAGTGGGTGGCCGTTAGGCCTCTAGAAAAGTAGCTATAGTATATTACATTATCATAAACATCTAGGGAATGTGATTAGGTTTAGATGAAACTACATCTAGTTCTTCATAATATTTGAATATTAGGAGGATTCACTTATTAAGTATTTATTTCGCGTGGTTAACTATAGAAGGAGACATGCTTGACATATAAACGCCTGACTAGGTTGTCACGTAGAATGTGAGCATGACCAACTCATTGCAGAATTAGGAGAATACTTACACATTACACTAACGATGGTGACGGGCAATAAGGTTAGAGAGAGCAACTAGGGAGTAGTGCATACTTAAGTAGACACGTTTGTTTACCTATATGAGTTTCCCACCAATTTTACATTTCTTGCATTTAGGAAAGTTAGTAATTTAGTTTAAAACCTCCTCTTCAAAACCCGAGATTTTTACTTGCTTTCTAAAAAATATAAAAATACGAAAATACTCTTCCCTCAATCTTTAGACCTTAGTAACGTACGATTCGAACCTACCTCACTATTCCCATAGAGTGGGTTGTAAAACTTTTGCTTTTACAACATATCTGCATCATCGTTTAAAGTTAGGTATAAAATATGGAGAGCCCACTTATTTTCTGTTTTGGTATAAATGTGTTGTAACTTGTTTTTCTAATGGTTTTCACATGTGAAGTCTTATAAAACTCTAACATAAAGTCTATATGGGTGATAAAACTTTTATATCTCATGTGCATATATAACATATCATTATTTCCTAAGGTGACTTTGATGTGTCGTTGTGTGGTGTTTATTTTTAAGATTCAAGTTTTAAATTTATATTTTGTCGACTTAACCAAAAACAACACTTTAACGGGCAGTGTACCCGGTCGGTGGTAGATTCGTGGTAAGTAAGGTGTCGAACACTTGAAGCGAGGTTAAATCTCTCAATTTATTTATATTTTGGTTTATCTAATCTAAGTTAATTCTAATCTAAGTCAAACCTATGCTAATCCTATGTTAGTTCTAATCCTAATTCTAACATGTAAAAGGGGGGTTTCAGCCTGAGAGACTGGCACGGGTTTGGTTGGTGACTACAATCAATTCAAGACACTTTAACCCACACAAGCTAATTAACAGAAGATAAAAGAGCGGTCGAGCCTTATGATAGAAAACTGTATTAACCATTATTAATCTGATTAGAACGTTGGTTTGTTTATTCAGTGCAATGATTTCTTCTCTTGAGGTGGCATATCATTCTTAGACTTAGGCGTTACATCATCCTAAGACCTATACACATTAATTCTGTCACAATTAAAGCGTTCGCATAAAGCATCCTAATTTGCTGATTATAATCTATCTTAGGGATTAAAGCAATGGTGATCTTGTTAAACCCTAGCTCATGGAGACTTTACCCACTTACCGCTTAATGGGAATCTATACACTAGTAGTCCACTTGTCTAACTATCTAATGGAATCAGAGCGTTATTTGTTAAATTATCTAGGTTCAGCTTCTAGTCAACACAATCAATAAACCATCGGCAATATCTAATTAACTAGTTAAGCCCGAAGCGTATCCTAGAGACAGACTTAGAAGGATAATATTTGTGTAACTATGATTCTCGATGTATAAATTACTATATGGAGAGCTATCCCGGACTCTAGATCCGCTTGGTCCACTTTACTAGATCCAGTTGAATGATAGGTCGCATACAAAAGCGCGTAAACAAGTATAAATTGATAAACATAAACAAGCACTCAACGATAAATCAAGAAATCGAGATAAACAAATACCAAACATTCAGATCTTCATAATAATGGCTAATACCCGAAGGTATTAGCCTTCAAACGTCATAATAAATACAAGAGTAATTATTTAGCCAAGGTAAACTAACCGAGTTAACGAATGATACCAAAAACTGAACGATTACTAAAGTATATGGAATTACACGATGTCTCTTATGGAATTGAATACGTTGCTCGACCTCTTCTGCTCTTTTTCTCCTTTGAAAATCGACTTTTGTGGTTTAGGTATCGAGAATATGATTTAGCACACTTAAAACTCGTTTTTGAGTTTTCTATTTATAAGGTCTGGAAGTCGGATTTGGGATACGCGTATCCAAGTATTTGATTACGACGATTAGGGTTTCTTGGAGTAGCAAACAACGTTTATGAAATCCTTCCAGAATATTATATTGATTCCATATCTTGAATACGGCGTATTGAGTCCTCTAGATACGGCGTATTGATCTTCATTCCTTTTGTGGTCTTTGGTGAGTGCAGGCACGGATACGCCGTATCTTCCTTGATGGATACGGCGTATTGGTCTTCAGAACAGTAATCTTCAAAATATCTTCATTTAAGCTCTAGAATGCGCGCCTTTTGCTAACTTTCACCAATTACTCCATAATTACTGCAATTCTCAAATATAAACGATTAAGTAACAATTCTTTGCAATAACTATACAAAATGGGTTAATAACATGGGATAAATGATGCTATAAAATAGACGTTATTTGATGTCATCAAATATCCCCCCACTTGAATCCTACTTGTCCTCAAGTAGCCTTTAGAAGTTTATAAAAATGTATCCCTAAGGATATTTTCCGTTAAAGCACTTTTTTGATCTATTACAAGTACACAACCAAACACCTCATGAAATAGGAAGATGAAAACACTCAAATCACTCAACTAATCTATGTGGTAACATGTAACTAATTCGCTCAATTGCTCGGTCATGACGAGTATTCTATCATAAGCTTGGCAAGGATACACATCTCCACTACTAAAGCCAAGGAGTAACAAGTTTATAAAGGTAAATATGGGTTTTTTGTATGGAAAGGCGTACGGTTTGATCATTCTACAATCTTTCACCAGAAGTACCACTCCAACAAGGCAGCTGAAGCACACATACACACCCGGAACGCCGGGATAGACATGTGTGTTCGATCACATCCCCATTCGAATTTAACCAATGGTTAGGATGAAGAATGATATAGGGTAGGAACCTTCTAACTTTCACCAAAAAACAAACCAATAAGGCCTGCTGAACATCAATAACATGCCGTATACGACGAAATAGACATGCACACTCGATCACATCCTCATTTCACAGTAAACCAGCGGCTAATCATTAGGTGAGAGGGAAGTAAATTATTGTTAAATAAAAATCAAGAAACCAATAGATAAGCCTAACATACAAGTTGCTAGAACACTTTTGTCCCGACCGTTATTATGACAAGACACGACAATTTACAACGTCTAGATCATATATCCCCAAAAACAACAACCAATGTTGGCATACCGTACGATGCAACTTCCCAATCCACCCAAAACTATACATACTTAATACAAGGAAGGTGGCAATATCTTCCCCTTTGTACAATACACTACATTGATGAAATTTTTAGACGTATCAACGAATAATCGATCCTTCGTATAATTCCTTCGGTAATGCTTTTTGCGAAACGATTATCTTTAAACTTTCTTTTTCTCTCTTTTTGTATTTTTTCTCATTTTTTCCATTTCTTTTCAAATACCTTAAATCTCGGTGTAGTTCCACCATCATAATAATTCCGGATAATTCCTTCGTTAATTTTCTTCGATCATAGGTATTCCACTATAATTAAGTAACGTATAAAAACACATGAAGCTTTGAAACTACTAATATACATTCCCATTTGCAATGTGCAAATTTCCAACCGCACCAAAGATAGAAAATGACACAAGACTCGGGAAATACAAACTTTACACTTTAAGCAACTAGCAACTGTAAATTTAAACTTAATCTTAACAGGGTAAGGTTAAGGGTAGAGGGTGTAACAGAACAAATAGTTGGTGTAAAATTCCTAAAGGATAGGCTCTACGGGTTGTATCTCGTGGATCATCACTCTAAGATGAGAGTGGACGGGTTTAACGGAGGTTAACTAACGGTGTAGTTAGTAATAAACAACAAGTATAAGGCGATTTGGTGTAATCCTAAGCTATACCAAATTAAACAAGTTACCCAACTGAATCTATAAATACTCATAAGTTGTCCACGAATAGAAATACAAGGAAATTTTCTAAAGTCTTACAACATCACCGACACACATCAAATTGTTGATTTCGGTGGAAAACATTTTGGAAACAGAAAAGTTAAATTCCTCACATACCTAACAAGGATTTAATTGTGTGCGGTTATGAAACAATGTAAGTTTCACAAAAGTATGCTTGAATTTTTTTTAAATTTGAGCATAATTTAAGCTTTTTATTGTGAAAATCTGGACAAGTGATTATTCTAATTCCATCCCCCCACTTGAATTAAACAACGTCCTCGTTGTATATATAAAACATTAAATACGTGAATTAAAAAGAAAGTAGAATGAGAAACTCCCCTAATTTTTGCTCGGTAGATTCTCCAATTTGCATTTATAAGCAAGAATTGTGTGTTGAACAGCCGTCTTAATGTTTCAAGACTCCAACACTTCAAGATTTACAGATTCATAAATTCTCCACCAATATTCGTCGATATTTCGTTCATGAGGTCCTGTGTAAGATATAAGAAAAACAGGTGCATTCCTATCTTGGTACCTACGGTTAATTTAAACTAAACTAAAATGTAGGTTCCATGATCATTCATACAAACCTTAACAATGATGTGTAGAATCAAGATGCAGGAAAAATAAAGACTTTATTGATGATTGAAAGAAAAACCTTTTGGTGGCTAAAAACCCTAATAACAATATTGACTAACTAAACTGTCTAACCTAATTTTGACTAAACTAGGTGTATTTATACTAAAAAGGTTCTGCCCATTCTAGGCTTTTGTTGGGCTTTCCAGGCTTTTTCTTTGACAGCCCAATTACATTAATCATTAATTAATTAACCAACTAACGAGCTATGAAAACGCTATGAATTTTTCACACCGACTTCTTTTGTTAGACTGAGAAATTGTGTTTCTAACAATCTCCCCCTAAGTGAGGTCTTCTTTTGTGCTTCTCTTTTGAGGTCTTCTTAGCGTACATATTTGAATTCATAGCATATTAGCTCGTTGTTGTTGCGGTTCTTCACTTGTCTTACATTTGTGCTTCTGTAGAAATTCAATCTTTGAAACTTGAATTACTAGATTTGATAACTTCATCTTGATCACAGATTATCTTGAATTACTAGTGATCTTCTCTTTAATTTCGCCATTCGTGAACTTGGGTCCGACATGCTCAACTTGCAGTATCATGAAAGCTATAGTTAAAAACTCTTTCTTCCTTCTAATTATTTTGGACTTTAGCATTTAAGAAAACCTTTGAATTTCAGAGGTGTCGGAAGCTTCATTACTTAGCCTTTCTAGATGTCTTCAAATCTTTGAGTATGAAACAGATATATTTTTTTTAGTCAAACTATCACTATCAACGATTTGATATGGTCTTTACATGACCTTTGCTATGGACTAGTCAATGCTTTTGTTGCAATAAACAAGGTAAAATGATAACCTTTAGTTTTTAGTAAACTATCAAACTATGAACGATTATGATTATCTCAAATGATAAGATCGTTTTTAAAGCTCAGGTTGTTTAGACCTTTATCTAGGATAAATTAATAACAAAGGCAAATATTCAAACAGTGGAATCATTGTTTATTAATACAAGGTTTCATCATCCATCTCTAACTATAATGACACTAAACAAGCCCCAATCTTACTAATCAATTGGTAAGACGGTTACATCAACAGGATCAAACTAATGATCTTGAGGCTACACCACACTTGCTAGCATCTATCTCTTGTGGGACGTGTAAACCCACACACACAACATGTTTTACACCTTTGGTGCACACACACTTCTTGGCACAAACCACCACGAGTGACCAAAAAAAAAGGATTCGCTGCGAGAGATGTTAGCAGCACAATAGAAACAAGTGTTTCACGATCCAATCCACAAAACACGATCAAGACTTGTGTTTCCCTTCTTTTTTTTTAATATTCGAACCTCAAACAAGAAGAAAAAAAATCGACTCTTTTTTTCTTTTAATTAAATCGAACCAAACGAAAAAAAATCACTAGATGTTTGATTACTTACGAGATGGTTTTGATGATATCAATTTAAACACAAACCATCTATGAATCAAAAATCAAAAGAAACAATTAATCAAATAAAAATCAGAAACTCTTTTTTTTTTCGAAAATCAAAAGTAAAATAAAACACAAACCAAATCAATTCATCAATCTTAGGCTCTTTGATACCAATTGTAGGTTCCATGATCATTCATACAAACCTTAACAATGATGTGTAGAATCAAGATGCAGGAAAAATAAAGACTTTATTGATGATTGAAAGAAAAACCTTTTTGGTGGCTAAAAACCCTAATAACAATATTGACTAACTAAACTGTCTAACCTAATTTTGACTAAACTAGGTGTATTTATACTAAACAGGTTCTGCCCATTCTAGGCTTTTGTTGGGCTTTCCAGGCTTTTTCTTTGACAGCCCAATTACATTAAACATTAATATTTTTAATTAAAATTTAACCAACTAACGAGCAATGAAACGCTAGATTTCTTCAGAAGACCGAGCTTTCTCTGTTAGACTGTTAAATTGTGGTTTCTAACATAAAACAAACTAAATACGGGCCAGTCTGTGGATATGGCGTATCAAATAATTGAATACGGCGTATTCGCAGAACCGATACTAATGTTTTTAAAGTGGATAAAAAGTAAAGACTAATAACGTCCAGACAGTCAATACGCCATATGGGGTGGAACGGATACGCCGTATTGAAGTCTGGGAAGACAGACTTGATAACAAAATTAAATAACATTTTGGGTTGTCTCCCGGGAAGCACTTTTGTTTACAGCGAAGTCTTTAAGTTAGACTTTTCTTTAACTTCCTTTTTATTCCAACTCATGCATTCGTTGTGAATATCCTGCTTGGTTTTGTTATATGAACTACGCTACTAAACTTACGGCTAGGCTTTGTTCTTATCATGCACAAACAAACCAAATCGTCATATCATGATATATGTACACAAAATATGAAAACCTGTTTAATCGTTAGATACATCATAACATGAATAATAAATGTATAGATAGAAATAAAAGATAAGGGTAGGAGGGATCATGGGTCTGGCTACTGTGGGTCCTGCTGAGCTGCGGAGGTGCTAGCCTCACCAGTCCTTTGTCTGGTCCGTCTCTGGAATGCTTCTGGTGAGCTCCCTCAGAAAGTCCCATCGAATGCCTGATATGTCATCTCACTAGCATCTATCAACTGCGTCATACATGACATCATCAATGTGGAGAATCTCCCCTGATCGGTCATCGATCTCTCCACAAGTCCATGCAGGCTCCCTACATCTCTACACAGCCCCTGTACATCCTCCTCTAATCTTCCTAACCTCTTAGGTATAATCCTGGCAGCAGCTAAAGGTGGTGGTGGTGGCTGCTGAAGTGCCTGCACGGGTGTCGAAATAGCCTGGTCACCCTCATCAATAATCGGTGCATCCTCAGCGTCAGTAGGGGCACTAGCCTTAGTATCAGGCTACCTCTCTGGTCCCATGGCTACCCAGGCCCAAGTATCGTCAAGCTTAACACAAATTTGCAGCCTAACCAACTCTGCCATGTCAATCACCGGGAGCTCAAGGACAATAACTGTCAATCTAACCAATATATCTGCGGTCAAGAGCCCAAAATGCTCGGCCAATCTAGCAACAAACTGCCCACCAGAAATATGAGCCCTGCTCTTCCTCCTAGTGGCAAATAACCTCAAATACCTGGCCAACAAATAAGGAACGTTGTCCGAGCCAATGTGCATCCCTCTCAGATAAAATAAATTAGCCAGGGTCACCTTCTCAAGTGCCCGACTCCTCTTAGCAATACTACAAGCTATCAGCCGATGGCACAGCCTAAGAATAGGATCCTTAATCACAGTGTAAGACGGGGCTGTGCCAAGGAAATCTCCAGCAGATGAGATCCCTATCCAATAATCCCTCAGATCCCTTTGTCGGGGATCTGTCTGGCTCTCCCGGCCTAGTAAGCACCAAACCCAACCGTTTGCATCTCCTCCTCCGTGTGTAATCATAAGGCTAAAATAAACTGCCTCCAGCTCATACGCCTCCTAGCTCCACCCAACTGAAACTGTAGAGTCCCAAGGGTGTCCAAATCAAGAATAGCCAGACCAAACCTAAACATACTAAAGAACTCCAAAATAAGCTCGTGCACCAATGGTCCCCTAATGTCAAGCATCCTCCTCCAAGTCCTACTGGTGAACACACTAACACCGGCCTTATCACGGTGCTCCATCAACATACTACCACTCAGTCCCTCGGCCATCAAATTTGGCAATCCCCAAAATCAAATACCGATACCCTGTGCACCTCTCTCTTATGAACAAGGCTTAAAATCCCCCTCGAAATCAAAAATTCCGTATCGAGGTACTCCAAACCCTCATATCTAAGAAACCTATGTCTTTGCTCACGTGGTGGAAGAGCCATATCTGCAAATCAATCAAGGAAAGCAAAAGGTAATAAAAATTTAAACATTCTGTTTTGAGAATTGATACGGCGTATCAAATGAATGAATACGCCGTATAGGGATCATTAGGTTAATACGCCGTATTGATTTTCGGTCAATACGGCGTATAGGTCTGTGATTAGCAGGATCATAATTTAGTCAATACGCCGTATTCAATTTAATGAATACGCCGTATTGGTGTTTTTAAAATTGGGTAAAATTGATCAATACGCCGTATCCATGTGAGTGGATACGCCGTATTGGTCTGTAATTATAAAAACTAACAGGGGTTCCCCTATTTTACCCATTTTAACCCATACACAACCCAATCATCTAAACATCTAATTTAGGTGAAAACAAGAGGCATATAACAAAGATGTCATTCCTAATTTGTAAACCAAACCCTAACCCTAATTTTAAGATTCAAAATTCATACATTGAAAAAAAGGGGTGAGGTTTATTACCATAAGATTTAGATGAAGGAACGAGTATGATAATGAATTGAAATCAATGAATCTCCAAGAATTTGGTTTAGTAAAAATTTTGTGTGTATGTGGAGTAAAAGTGTGTGGTAAATTCAGATCCGGCGTATTGAGTGGGTTTTTATACCCAAACTCGATACGCCGTATCGAGGTGAGTTAAATACGGCGTATAGGTGAATTTTATTGACTTTAGTCAACGCATGTAAAAAGGAGTGGATACGCCGTATAGGGATCATTAAGTTAATACGCCGTATCCATCCTTGGAGACCAACTTTCCAAAAGTAAAGCAAAGAAAACATACCTTGGCCTCCGCAACAGTATTGCACAAACACCATCCTTATAATACTGCTTAGGGTAGAACGGAACGCCAAACGGTGCACACAAATTCTTAATGAGAAAGAACAGCATTCTGTTTGCGTAATGTATCCAAATCACGATTCTTAAATTTAGGTTTATGACAAAATTTCCCGGTCTAAAATTTTTAGTGTTTTTATCATGACTTGTTTCAAAAACCGTAGTTGACCCATGTGTATGTTTGTTATCCTCAAAAGACAATATTATATCGATTTTACTGTCATCATTGTATTTTTCAAATTTTAAATTATCAGGACGAATAATGTTGAAGGGGAATAGATCATTAAAGTACAAAACATTTTGTTCCTCCTCGTCATATTCAGACAATGATGTTTTATCATTTAAAACAAATTCATCGATATGTTGGGGGTTTAAAATTGGTTCAGTTTGAGCATCATTGTAAACAATCGCTGGAAATTCATTCTTAAAATCAGTAAAGAAGTCTAAATCATCAAAACAACTGATCGCATGCTCAGGTGATGCAATTAAAGGCATGAGTTTTTCATAATCGTTTTCCGAATCCGTTTTCAAATCGTTAACAAAAATCATTTTATAAGAAAACGAGTTTTTGTCAAAAAGTATTATGTAATCCTCATTATCGGATTCGTCAAATGATATTCTAAAGTCAATTTCATCGTTAACAGGGGTACTTACTTGAGATTTGCACTGAAGTTCATCCTGAGGTGCAACTGCATCGTTAATGACTATAGCTAGGAATTCAGCTTCCACAGAGCTAAGGTTGTGAAGATCATCATCAACCCTGATCTTTCCATATGTAGCAGTTTTCCAATTAAACACTTTCCCGCATTTATGAGCTTTTTCTTCCTTGAACCTGATGTATTCTTCCATGGTAAGGTTTAGATCGTCCATCCTGAAATAATCTTGCTAGAAAAACTATTAAATAACCAATACGTCGTATTCAGTGAACTGAATACGCCGTATAGAATAAACAAACAAGCAAGAAGTTAAACTACTCTAAATTACACTAATCCCAAGGGTTAGATCTAATCTAATGTTAAAAACCAAAATATCAAAATAAAAATCAAGATTAATTTTCACTCCCCGGCAACGGCGCCAAAAACTTGATGGGTCATTGTATGGTGTATATTTTATTGATTCAAGTTTTAAATTTATATTTTGCCGACTCAACAAAAAATAACACTTTAACGGGGAGTGTACCCGATCGGTAGTAGTTTCGTAGTAAGTAGGGTGTCGATCACTAAGAGCGAGGTTAAATCTATCAATTTAATTAATATCTTGGTTATCTAATCTATGTTAATTATATTCTAATCTAAACCGATGTTAAACCTATGTCAGTCTAAATCATAATTCTAATGGGAAAAGGGGGTTTTTAGCCTGAGAGACTGGCACGGTTTAGTTGGTGACTACAATTAGTTCAAGACAATATTACCCACGCAAGCTAATAGAGAAAAGATAAAAGAGCGGCCGAACCTTATATAAGAAAATTGTATTAACCATTATTAATCCGAT
Organism: Tanacetum coccineum; assembly: GCA_026074375.1. NCBI lineage: Eukaryota > Viridiplantae > Streptophyta > Magnoliopsida > Asterales > Asteraceae > Tanacetum > Tanacetum coccineum. Next base: position 8,101 of record BQNB010120949.1, on the reverse strand, counting down.
TAGAACATTGGTTTGTTTATTTAGTGCAATGATTTCTTCTCTCGAGGTGGCATATCATTCTTAAGACTTAGGCGTTACATCATCCTAAGACCTAGACACAATAACAATTAAAGCATCCGCATAAAGCATCCTTATTTGCTGATTATAATCTATCTTAGGGATTAAAGCAATGGTGATCTTGTTAAACCCTAGCTCATAGAGACTTTACCCACTTACCGCTTAATGGCAATCTATACACTAGTAGTCCACTTGTCCAACTATCCAATGAAATCAGAACGTTATTTGTTGAATTATCTAGGTCACCTGCTAGTCAACATGATCAATAAACCATCGGCAATATCCAATTAACTAGTTAAGCCCAAAGCGTATCCTAGACACAGACTTAGAAGGACAATACTTGTGTAACTATTATTCTAGATGTATAAATTACTATATGGAGAGCTATCCCAGACTCTAGATCCGCTTGGTCCACTTTGCTAGATCCAGTTGAATGATAGGTCGCATACAAAAGCGCGTAAACAAGTATAAATTGATAAACATAAACAAGCACTCAACGATAAATCAAGAAATCGATATAAACAAATACCAAACATTCAGATCTCATAAAAATGGCTAATACCCAAAGGTATTAGCCCTTCCAACGTCATAATAAATACAAGAGTAGAACAATTTAGCCAAGGTAAACTAACTAGATTTAACGAATGATACCAAAGCGTGAACAATTACTAAAGTATATGGAATTACACGATGTCTCATATGGAATTGAATATGTTGCTCGACCTCTTCTGATCTCTTCTCCTCTAAAAATTGACTTTTGTGGTTTAGGTATCGAGAATATGATTTAGCACACTTAAAACTCATTTTTGAGTTTTCTATTTATAAGGTCTGGAAGTCGGTTGGATACGGCGTATCCATGTATTGGATACGGCGTATTGGGGGTTTCTTAGAGTAGGGACCACGTTTGATATCTTCCAGAATATTATATTGATTCCATATCTTGAATACAGTGTATTGAGTCCTCTGGATACGGTGTATTGAGCTTCATTCCTTTTGTGGTCTTTGGTGTGTGCAGGTATGGATACGCCGTATCTTCCTTGATGGATACAGCATATTGTTCTCAAGAACAGTAATCCTCAAAATATATTCATTTAAGCTCCAAAATGCATGCCTTTTGCTAAGTTTCACCAATTACTCCATAATTACTGCAATTCTCAAATATAAACGATTAAGTAACAATTCTTTGCAATAACTATACAAAATGGGTTAATAACATGGGATAAATGATTCTATAAGATAGACGTTATTTGATGTCATCAAAACCTTAGGCAGAAACTGGGTCAATGCATAATCTATCGGTAATCACAAAGATGATTCTAATATTGAAGACAAGTCATCATGGACCTAGTTATGCAAGGCACAACCTATCCCAACTACTCAAACTTCTCATAAAAGAAGTTTGTTTCATTTCTCACAGAGATCAACACGTTTCTATCGGCTTTCTCATTCCGAGATCGTTAATATTGAAAAGGTGGCAGTCCACTCCAGCCTTCGATTACCAAATAACAAATGTGCACTTATAGAGTCTAGAGCCATCGAGATCAATCCAAAATCTCACTAGGACACAAATTCCAATATACAAAATGTCGTACATCATTTTACAACATTTGGTATCAAAGAGTCCTACGCATTATCCTTGTGGTAATTGCCAGAACATTTAGAGTGATACTCTTTAGTATTCCTAGTGATGAATGGAAATCCTTCCAGAGTCTACATCAAACAGCTCTGCGGTAGGTGACTTGCGCGATTCTAAATGAATCAAGCTTGTGTCAACTGGATATCGATTTTGATCCAGTATATTAATTGACGACTCAATCAGAAAGATGGTAACTATCTGATTCACTCTTATCGTGATGTCTGCTTTGAGACGTTTCGATAATAAGAACAAGCAAGTACGGTGAATCTAATGCATCTACATTAGACGATTCAATACATCGAGCTAGAAACCCTGTCAAGGAGATTCTTCTCAAATTGAATCTACCTAATCACATGTACAATATCTTATACTGTAAAATGGTCCTCACGGAACCGGAGGTTAATGTAACCGTAATATGACGAATGACAAAGCCATATTTGTCTATATCTGTTGTTTATTACTAACTTAAATTTTCAGGTATAAGTGACGGCTTTACAACCTCATTCCAGCTGAGTCAAGATTCGCTACCTCATGCTCAATCGACAAAGATAAATAGATGATAAAAGCTCAAGTACATGTGTCAAAGTCTTCCGCAATCTCTGATGTACAAGCACTTCCTCAAAAAGAACATTATCAACAAGATTGCTGGGAAATAACAAAGATATATCTTACAAGTGAATTAAGTACTACTCCTTTCATTATGTGGTACAAGTAATCAGGTCAAAAAAAGGTTGAGGGAGATTGTTAGCAAGTTTTCAAGACCTTGAGCATGAGGGTGGAGACACAAGATCGCAAGGCGGCATAAAGATTCAAGGATAAAGATTTAGAGATCTCAGTTGTTAAGACAAATCAAGGCCACATACCGCGATGTAAGTATTTTGTCAAAATATATCAAGTTAAAGATCAAGATCCAAGATCACAAGCATGCAAAAGTATCTTCAAAAGTGATGTGTCGTTGTGTGTTGTTAATTTTATGATTTCAAGTTTTAAATTTATATTAAAACAACACTTTAACGAGCAGTGTACCCGGTCGGTGGTAGTTTCGTGGTAAGTAGGGTGTCGATCACTAAGAGCGAGAAACAATCTTTTCAATTTATTAATATTTTAGTTATCTAAACTAAGTTAATTCTATTATATGTTAAACCTATGCTAAACCTATGTTAATCTTAAATCTAACGGATAAAGGGGATTTTCAGCCTGAGAGACTGGCACGGGTTTTGTGGTGACTAAAATCAACTTAAGACACTAAAACACACGCAAGCAAATTAACAGAAGATAAAAGAGCAGCCTATCTAAATATAAGAAAACTGTATTAACCATTATTAATTCAATCAGAACGTTGGTTTGCTTATTTAGTGCAATGATTACTTATCTCGAGGCGGCATTTCATTTTAAGACTTAGGCGATACTTCTTCCTAAGACCTATATACGAAGAATTATGTCACAATTAAACGTATCGGCATAAGGCATCCTTATTTGCTGATTATAATCTATCTTAAGGATTAAAGCAATGGTGATCTTGTTAAACCCTAGCTCATAGAGACTTTATCCACTTTTTTTTTTTTTTTTTACAGTTTAAATGTAATATACACTAGTAAGTACCACTAACCGACGGTCTTTTACCAAAAATTAAGAACGTAGTCGTTGATCCCTATTGACTTTTATGGTTTAGGTATCGAGAATATGATTTAGCACACTGAAAAATCATTTTTTGAGTTTCCTATTTATAAGGTCTGGAAGTCGGTTGGATACGGCGTATCCAAGTATTAGATACGGCGTACTAAGGATTTCTGGTAGTAGAGACCACGCTTGATATCTTCCAGAATATTATATTGATTCCATACTTTGTATACGGCTTATTATGATAAATTAAGCAATCGAGATAAACAAACCAAACATTCAGATCTTCATAATAATGGCTAATACCCGAAGGTATTAGCCTTCAAACGTCATAATCAATACAAAAGTAATAATTTAGCCAAGGTAAACTAACCGAGTTAACGAATGATACCAAAAACTGAACGATTACAAGAGTATAGGAGATTACAAGTTGTTTCCTATGGAATTAATTACGTTGCAAGACCTCTTCTGCTCTTCTTCTCTTCTGAAAATTGACTTTTATGGTTTAGGTATCGAAAATATGATTTAGCACACTGAAAACCCGTTTTTAGGTTTTCTATTTATAAGGTCTGGAATTGGGTCAATACGGCGTATCGAAAGACTTCGATACGGCGTATTGGGGGTTTCTTAGAGTAGGGACCACGTTTGATATCTTCCAGAATATTTTATTTCCATAACTTGAATACGGCGTATTGATCTTCTCTGGATACGGCGTATTGGATCTTGTTCCTTCGTGGTCTTTTGTGAAGTGCAGGCACAGATACGCCGTATCTTCCTTGATGGATACGGCGTATTGGATGTCAGAACAGTAATCTTCATATTTCTTCGTTTAAGCTCCAGAATGCGTGCCTTTTTGCTAATCTTCACCAAGTACTCCATAATTACTGCAATTCTCAAATACAAACGATTAAGTAACAATTCTTTGCAATAATTAAACTAAATGGGTTATTTACATGGGATAAATGATGCTATAAAAGTAACGTTATTTGATGTCATCAAATATCCCCCCACTTGAATCCTACTTGTCCTCAAGTAGCCTTTAGAAGTTTATGAAAATGTATCCCTAAAGATTTTTCCATTTAAGCATTTATTTGATCTATTACAAGTACACACCCAAACACCTCACGAAATAGATAGATGAAAACACCCAAATTACTCAACTAATCTATGTGGTAACATGTAACTAATTCGCTCAATTGCTCGGTCGTAACGAGTATTCTATCATAGGCTTGGAAAGTGTAGCAACTTGTATAATTCAGGTTAATATTTAACCATTTGTTTTCATTTATTATTTTGATTTTAAATGATAATACTTTTACAAGTAAATATGTAAATTCAATCGCGTAATCTTAAATCGTAAACAATATCA
>BQNB010120948.1:0-20543 GCA_026074375.1 Tanacetum coccineum | reverse complement strand
CAGCCAAACGCACCCTTATGTGGTGTTAACCACAGAAACAAACACCCTTTGGTGCTGTACGCATAACCAAACGCACCCTGACACAACCCAAACGCAGCCCTTGCTGCGGTATGAACAACCAAATGCACCCTTAATGGTGCTAACCATACACCGAACGCACCCTTATTCATTATAACCTGAAACCAACGCACCCTGGTTGGTTTCTGTCGAACCAAACACTCCTAAATCTGTCCTAAATCCAAACGCACCCTAGTTCAACAAAATCCAACCCAACGCACCCTCGAGGTGCTAGTTGTGAACCGTATAAACGAACCCACCCTTGGTGCTAAATCGAACAACCAAACACCCCTAGCTGCTGTTAACAAACCACACGCACCCTCGTAGGGTGGCTGACCCGAACCCAACCCGTACCCCTTGCCGGTGCAAAACCAAACCCGACGCACTCTTTTCGGGTTAAGACCAAACCAAACGCACCCTGGTACTTGTCTCATGCTAAACCAACAAACCCCCATGGCTGCGAACAACACCAATGCACCCTTGTTGGCTATGAACCCAAAACCAACGCACCCTTTGGTGTGTTACCACAAACCCGACGCACCCTCATGGGTTTGAGACCCAACCCGACGCACCCTTGGCTGTTTTAATACAAACCAAACGCCTCCTTGCTGCTGCCAAATAAACCACGCACCCTTTTTGGGTGTTATGAACCATACCGAACGCACCCCCCTTCTGATAAACCCGCAACCACATAACGAACACACCCTTGTGGTGTGGTGATGATGACGATGCGATGAGGGTGACGATGGTGATAGTGATGGGGTGGAGGTGGTGGTTTCGGTGTGGGGAGGCAGCGGGGTGGTGTTGGTTATAATGATGGTGGTGGTGACAGCAGGTGGCGGTGGTGGTTTCGGTGGCAGAGGTGGCGCGTGGTGGAGAGTGAGTATGGGGATCGGGTAGATCCGTTGATGAGGATCACATTTGGTGTTCGCCGGAAAAGTTTTCCGGCGGCGGCAAGTGGCGGCAGATGGCCGGAATCCGGCAGTGGGGAAATGGGGGAGAGAGAAGGAGTGGTGTGTGTGTATAAGTTGAGATGGAAAATGAAATTTTAATATATAAATTTTATATATATAATAAAATTTATAACTTGAAATGATAATACCCAATAGTCTAGGGTTCATTTTGTAAATTTTTAGTATAGTTTTGATAACTATCGGTTCGGGACTCGTTTGAGCGACTTAACGGATGATTCAACGCACGAAACTTTCGCCATTGTTTTCTAAATCATTTTTCTGATAAAAATGAGTATTCACTCGACTAATTTTCGTAAACGTTTTATAAAATTTATTTAAAACGTTTATTATTTATTTTGTATATTTCTGATAAACCTGTCCGTAAAATGATCCTTTTACTCGAATATTTGCGTCTTCAACAAACGTCACTGAATAAAATGTTAAATAATTTATTAAATATTCTTATTTAATAAAACGTGATAATTAAATGTAATTTAATTATTTTTGTGCCGGTACTCGTTCTTGATTCTAAAATCTTGCGAGGGCATTTCAGTCACCTTCTGACTGTTTTCGGGTCTCGGCCAAAACTGAAAAGTTGTCAGGAATATCGTTCCACGTCAATTTACTTTAGAGTCCGAGTCGTGAAAACGTGATTTAGATGGTCGTTCTTATAAGTCAAGCCAGACCCTAAAAGTCAAAGGGTAAAATCGTCATTCGAAATTTCGAAAATTCTCGGATGTTACATTATGCTGTTGTTGATTTTGGTTGTTTGTACTGCTAGCATATAGCAGTTAATACTATTAGGCCTTTTTCTAGTAGTTGATACTGCTCGTACACATTAGTACTGCTGGTCTTGATTCTTAGTACTGCCAAAGTACTTTCACTGCTAGCTTTATCCAATAACGAACAACACACAGATTGGTTCTCGGTTAGATTCAGATTTGACTTAAAATTTATAATGGCTATTATTTTTGGGATTTATTGAAGATGTGATTACGGGGACGATTGATTATCACTTATTTGATGTTGTAGTTGAGTTTCACAAATGTGTGTTCTTATCATATCTTAAAGTGGGTGTTACACTTTAGAGATAACTTGTTCGTGCTTAGAAACGATGTGACGAAGACTTGACAAATCTAGCAAAAGTGTGCGATTTCTCTTATGGTGCTCAATGCGTACATTTGCTATCACTTAGTATGTGTCTCATAGAAGATGAGGATTTTTTTCAAGAGGTTGCGATCTACTTATATTTCACAGATTTATTTACTTCTACATAAGACACAAGTTTGGGTTATTTTACTTCTACATAAAGTTCGTTATACTTAGTTTTCTTCATCAGTGATCATTACATAGAGCCTACAGAATTGAAGATTCAAGAAATGGTTAACATATGGGTTTTAGGGGAAGCTTATTGTTAAAATGTTTAACCATTTACATGCACCACTTGAGGAGAAGGTTTTCATTAATACTGCTAGTCATTATTACTACTGCTAGTTTAAGTTTCTACTGTTTTAATTCATTATTCTTATTATGCATCATGGAGGGTAATTTGAGACATTAGAAGGCTGGATTAGTAGTGTGATATATGGTTTGTAGTTGTAAAGATTCAAGTTGCTTATCTTCATAAGACCCCTATTGGATTATGACAAAAAGTGGAAGAAGATTACAGAGATATGATTTGCAGCTTATTATGTATGGTGATATGAGCATGGTACAAAGGAAATCTACTTAAGGGGAAGTTTGTTTCATTCAGGGAGATGATTAGATCTTAACTTTAGGGGAAGCTTTGATTAAAGGCTTTATGATGAAGTGCGCACACGACTTTGTTTGTTTTGTCATCATCAAATAAGGGAAGATTATTGGGAATTATTGATTTGATGAGACAAAATAAATAAAAAAATGAAACAAGAAGGACTTACACGCAAAGCTGGAATTTTTCAAAAGATGGAAGATTTTGAAGATTCTAAAAGATCTCCTTAAGAAGATAAAAGATATAGAAGATAAAGATAAAAGTTAGGAAGATATTATTTGTTTCCTAATTATATTTGTTCTTATCCTTTGTAAACCTAGATGATCTCTACTATATAAAGAGACATTAGGTCGTGTAGTTTAAATATACACAAAAGAAAAACGTGTGTGTGTATCCAGGAAGATGTAGACGTCTAGTTTGTGTGGTGTAGCCTCAAGGATCTTATGATTCCTGTTATAGTTTATTGATGTAACTGTTCTACTATTGATCAAAGTAGAATTGGGGCTTGGAGTGAATGATAACATTGTTCTTATGTTTAATTCCGCTGTGCATATATGTTATTGTCTTTACTATCATGATCCTAGATGAGGTCTAAACAACCTCGAGCTATAAACGATCAAAGAACCTATCAGGTTATTAGGTTCCATCAGGTGGTATCAGAGCCTTGTGGCTCGTGATCTAGGACTAAACAAGGTTGTTATGTGTCGTGTTCTTGAAGAAAAAGAAGAAACAAATTTCTGTTTGATTAATTGACGATTTTGGTATAGATTAGGGCTTTTGGCAAACCTTAATTAGACAAGAACATGAATTCGTTTAATGGTATTGAAGATACAAGGTTTTTTATTCGTTCGTGGACAAAAAGCAATAGAGCAACAAGATCGGTGCAATAAGGGTTTACTATAAACTCTAAGTGTGTTAAACTGTATTGATTCATCCTTGGTTTATAAGAAGTATCAAGTTCATAATGTTTAGGTTGTTGACAAGGATTAAAGACGATCAATTGGTGATGTTGCTGATCAAATTTAATGTAACTTGCTTCTATCAAAACTCTAAATTCGCCTAGGGTTTGGTACGTGGATGATTGTGTCACGATGGGAGTTAGTGAAAACCCTAATTCATTTCAGAAGTAAAGTCAGCAGGTATCATGAAGGTTTGTGGATGAGCAGGTATATATTTACTTATACTTTGATTTAGTGCTGCTAACAGATGATGGTTAATACTGTTAGCTTTAAGCCCAAATTGGTTAATGCTGCTGCGTTGTTACTTACTGCTGCCCGAATACATCAGTACTGCACATGGGGCTTTTTGTTTATGATTCTGGCTTTGTGGTATGAGTCGGGATGAGATACTCATGATCAACAGCAATGGGAAAAGAAGTAGCAGTATATAAGGGAATGGGATATCTTATGGTTTGAAAACCCTAATGTTTAGGGATTGTTTTACTTGTTCCCATAATTAATTCCTTATATGTTTGACTTGGTAATGCTGTGATCGTGTGATGTTGGCTGCTTTGTGTTTGTACTGCCAAAGATTCGTGTTGCTTAAGCTACACTTAATACTGCTCGTTCATATTTAATGCTGCTACAAGTTAATACTGTCACGAGTGTACAAAGAATTAGTGACACAATAGTAACAGATTAGTGACACTTAAAGCGTCACTAAAAGCCTGGGAGGAAGGAGAATTCAAATTTGTGACACATTAGCGACAGAAAAAAGTGTCACAAATAGTATGGGAGGAAGGAGAACCTGATTAGCGACGCATTAGTGACAATTTAGTGACAGAAAAGTGTCACTAATAGCTATGGGAAGAAGGAGAATGCACATTAGCGATGGATTAGCGACAGTTTTGTAACAGATAAAGCGTTGCTAATTGGAGTTGTTTACAGCAGGTAAAGGAGCGACAGGATCAAGGTTGTATTGATGTGAACGCATCATGATTTGGTCATGGTATTGGTGACATGCATTAAAGTGTACATGAATATGCTAAGTACTATATTTAGATTGGATCTGATAAGGTAAAGAAAAAGTTGAATTATTTGGTTGCCTTATTAGTTAATACTGCTTGGTGATTCTCAGTTAATACTGCTCGAATACTTTTAGTGTTGTCTTCATATGTTAATACTGCTAAGGCACGCTGTTAGTACTGCTCGTTGTATTTTAGTAATGCTATTGGAAAGCAGTTACTACTGTCCGTTTTGATCGATATGGGACAGTACACACACATAGATGTTGAACAAAACAGAAACACAACATTTGGTTTTTGGTGTTTACTGTTTGGTTTTTGGTTTTGGTTTACATATTCTTAACAGATTTAAAGGATCGTATTATATTGGTTTAATTGATTACGAAGATGGTTATTTATCACTTATTTGAAGTTGAAGTGGAGTTTCACAGGTTTGTGTTCTTATCATATCTTAAAGTGGGTGTTACACTTTGAAGATAACTTGTTCGTGCATAGAAACGATGTGACGAAGACTTGACAAATCTAGCAAAGGTGTGTGATCTAACTTATGGTGCTCAATGCTCACATTTGCTATCACTTTGGTCTGGTGTCTCATAGAAGATGAGGATTTTTGTCAAGAGGTTGCGATCTACTTATATTTCACAGATTTATTTATAAGTTTGACGTCACGTGGATAGTACAAGATATAAGACACAAGTTTGGGTTATTCTACTTCAGCATCAAGTTTGTTATACTTAGTTTTCTTCATTATTGATCATTACAAAGAGCCTACAGAATTGAAGATTCAAGAAATGGTTAACATATGGGTTTTAGGGGAAGCTTATTGTTAAAATGTTTAACCATTTACATGCATCATTGAGGTGAAGGTTATCGATACTAATGCTAGTCATTATTACTACTGCTAGTTTAGATTTCTACTGCTTAGATTCATTATTCTTATTATGCGTCATGGTGGGTAATTCAAGTCATTGGAAAGTTTGGGTTAGTAGTGTGATAGTGGCTTGAAGTGGTTGAAATCAAAGTTGCTTACATTTATTAGTTCCCTATTTGATTGTAACAATAAGGGGAAGAAGGCATTAACATGTACATTTGGCAACTTATAGATCCTTGGTGTGGCATGGTACAAAGGAAATCTACTTAAGGGGAAGTTTGTTTCATTCAGGGAGATGATTACATCTCAACTTCAGGGGAAGCTTTGATTAAAGGCTTTATGATGAAGTTCGTACACGACTTTGTTTGTTTTGTCATCATCAAATAGGGGAAGATTGTTAGGAATTATTGATTTGATGAGACAAAATAAATAAGATGTTAACAGGTACAATTGGCAACTTATAGATCCTTGGTGTGGCATGGTACAAAGGAAATCTACTTAAGAGGAAGTTTGTTTCATTTAGGGAGAGGATTACATCTCAACTTTAGGGGAAGCTTTGGCTTTATGATGAAGTTCGTACACGACTTTGTTTTGTCATCATCAAATAAGGGAAGATTGTTGGGAATTATTGATTTAATGAGACAAAATAAATAAAAGAATGAAACAAGAAGGACTTAAATGCAAAGCTGGAATTCTTCAAAAGATGGAAGATTTTGAAGATTCTAAAAGATCTCCTTAAGAAGATAAAAGATATAGAAGATAAAGATAAAAGTTAGGAAGATATTATTTGTTTCCTAATTATATTTGTTCTTATCCTTTGTAAACCTAGATGATCTCTACTATATAAAGAGACATTAGGTCGTGTAGTTGGATATATCCAGAAAAGTGTGTTTGTGTACACAAGATACAATGTAGACGTCTAGTTAGTTGGTTTAGCCTCAAGGATCTTTGATCCCTGTTACTAGGTAGAGTAACCGTTCTATTATGATCAAATAGAATTTGAGGTGTGGTGGAATCATATGAATATAAAACCTTGTTGATGATAACATTGTTCTTTATTTAATTCCGCTGTGCATATATGTTATCATTGTTATTATTTATCCTAGATATAAGTTCTAAACAAACTGAGCTTACAACGATTCTTTAGTCTCCACAAGTTTTAAACATACGAGTAAATGAAGACGACTTAATTAAAATACTCTTTTTTACTAAAGACGCAAACGAAAAAGAAAAACAATTAAAAAGAAAAACACAAACGAATATTGTAACAAATCTATCAAACCGGGCGGTTTGACGGACTTCGGGTTCTAACCACGGGGATTGGGATTAAACCGGAGCAGATAGAAATACGCAAGTGGCACAAGGGGTTGAAACGGGGCGGTTTGGTGGTGTTTGCTTCGGGTTGGAGGGAATTGGACAAAAAGTGGGTAATTGGTTCTTTCCTCGAAGAACTATTGTTCATACAAGTCAAAAACACGATTAGGAACTGTTTTTGGTAAGGCTCGAACTGAGGTATACAGGTAAAACGCGCTTTTCGAAAAAAATAAATTTGGTGTTTAATCAGAAAATTCCAGCCAGCCGGCAAGGCAATCCAGCCGGGCGGTTGCGCGCCAAGTCGGGTGGCTGGCTCGATTTTAGGCTTAGCCGTTCGGCTGTGGTTCTAGCCGGGCAGCTGGACTAACCTGGTGGGTTTTGGTGATTTTTCCGCAAGCCAAATTAAGCACAAAAGATATAAAACGAAGCACAGATTCAAAACACATAAAAACACAAACAATCCTCGGCAGCTGCGCCAAAAAACTTGATGTGTCTCGCGACTACTAGTTTTAAATTTATAACATGAATTATTAAATAAAGCTAAGAACACACGAGCAAGTATGACCCTTTCGTATGTAGCTAGTTTTGGTTGGTAAGCCGAGGTCGTTCACTAGGATTTGAGTGTTTTCAATTGTGAAGAATCTATGTAATAACACATAGCACGAAAGTGATAAATTGTTTGTCACGTCCCAAATTACCATGAAAGTAACAACTAACAAGAAAATGATGATTATGCGAATTCAACAAGAACTAGTATTCATATCAATGGAGTGTTGGAGATTCGGGTAGAACTTTAGCAATAGCACACAAAATCACAAGTACACTTCCATCAATTGGTCATATATGTGATTGCAAATATTAGGTTTGATTAACGCCCCTTAGCAATATCCTTATTATATCGTTAATACAAGCCATTTGTGTGAACGTCTATTTTTCGATTTTGATCATTAGGCCATTTTACTATACTCTAGCTTAAAACCTTTATAAAACCATTTAAACCTTGTTTATTCATGGCTAGTCCATATGAAATACCAAACATATCGCACGCTATATTTTGTGTGTCTGTGTGTGTCCCAACAGAAAATCCGTATTCGACCTATAGATCGGATATGATTAACCAATAGTTTAAATAGACACATTCATTAAGCAAAACTAAGATCTCTCTCACCTCGTCTTCCTCACTATATTGCAAAGAACCAAAAAATCCAAATCAATTTTTACTTATCCAAACAAGAAAAGAAAACTACTTCCATTCACAATTTCAACAAAAATTACCCCTCCATACACAAGAATAACTCCATCATAAAACCATTTGAAAATATAAAAGTAAATACCAAGTATGATCTCAACAATCCTCGCGTAAAGAGAAACGCCATCTCTATTCCACATAATAAATCGGATCTTACGTGCCACAACCCACCTCCCACTGAATAGCCTCACTCTCTACGCTCTCGCTACATATTTACAACCATCATACGTAAAATACTCGACATTCTAGATTCGAACGAGATATAGTTTTTCATAAGCATACTTCAGAAATGCAGCGGTTTTGCGGTTTTAGGGAGCAATTCACCCCCATATGAATAGAGACCGCTCAAAACCCACGACGCACGCAGACATAACCCCCAGTGCACGTAACTACATAAAGACGCTACTGCCATTGTAGAGGATTAGAGTTACTTAGACTAACTGCGCCTCTCCTACACTGTTCTGCTGTCTGTTACCTCTGTACTACATAAAAGATTGTAAGTTATTAAGAGGAAGACTAGAGAGAGAATGAGACCGCCAACTAGCCCGCCAGACCCCGAGCATATGGCCTATCTCCCCGCCGATGCGCTGTTAACAAACTAAAGGAACTCACGCGGTTTACTTCTTCATAGTGCACCGGCTTGGGTATTAAAATGACTTTTCTTGGTGGCTTAAGTGTTGTAAATGAAGGGTAGAAGGGTTATTTGGCCACCAAGTAAGTTTCTTTGGCTCCAAGTATTATAAAATAGCTGGAATATGAGTTATTAGGGAGACTTGATAGGACTTGGGGCATAATGGCACTTAAATTGGAGTATTAATGAAACTTGGAGAAGATATCTTCATCTTGTCGGGCGGCAAAATGGCATGCCGGTCGGCAAAATGCCCCTGTTGGGCGGTTTCTTTTCTCTGTGCAAAAAGTTGTCAAAACGATAGTTGTAGATCTTCCTCTTACGGACGCGTGAGCAGTTGAATCAAGTCAAACAGAGTTCGTATGCTCAAGTTATGGCCAAAATGGTGGAGGTATGTCGGGAACAACGAGGTTTCCAATATTCTTCGATTTAGATTCTTTTGTTCTTTTCTTTCTCGTGACCTGTCTTGTGCCTTATGCTTGAATCTTTGGACTACTAACTTTCTGACATTATCTTCTCGAATATACTCCACAAGACTTGCATTTGTCGAAAATTCTTCGTACATGCACAAATCTTCGTTTTTCTCTTTTTTCTTGGTCTTTTCTTCACTTTCTTAATCTTGGCTAGCTACAAACATATAAATCCAACTTTTTGCAATATTAGTAGCAAGAACACGTTAAATTAACTAAATAACATATACAAAAACCATAATAACGATACTAAAAACATACTCAATTTGAGCATTATCAGTATTCATCATTATGCCTTACAAGCGTATCAAGCAACAAACTACTCAATAAGTTTTAGCCAAAATACTAAATACCTTGCATAAGTGGTTGGATCTGTGATATGGAACCAATTGTCTACATCCCCCTCCCCTCCCCCCCATACCATGCTTTTGGCGAGATTAGGTATCGTTGTTGTTGTTAATACCTGCCACAACAAAACTGATCATTTTTGCGAAAAGTAGAAGCACCTATCTAAAGTCCTTTCTATCTTATCTTATATCTTAGCACAAGAATCCGTTATAATACCTGTTCCCCACGTTAACTTGTATTTTGTGCCAAATCCTTGAAAAGAAAATCTCTAATTTTTATCTCATTTGTTTCGTTCAGATATCATCAGCGTGTACAACATCATCATTTTGGTAGAAAAATTACAAATATGAAGAAAAGAACAAGTATATATCAAACCTAGGATATTTGATGATTAAGAAACTCTTTCTGAAGAACACATATTCAAACCTGGCCACGAGATGCTCCGGCTGTGAATTTTGTATGGGTACATTTATTTGTAGGGTGGGTTTTATGTACCTTTGTGGGATTTTGTTTCGAAACTGCACTTAAAATAATGGTTAGATCCGGACAAAACACCACACAATACAAACTCAAAACATCACCAACACCACAAAATCACCACCTAAACCATTAACACTAACGAAACCACCAAAGCTCAAAACACCGATAGTGTTGGCGACGGAATTAGTTAGTGGTGGTGGCGGCAGAATAAACCGGTGGTGGTGGTATTCACGTGTACAAGTTTGTGTGTGTGTTTTGGGTGAAAGAAAGAGGATAGAAGATAGAAAAGTCTGTTTATGGTATTGTGTGTTCTTTTAGGGTTTATATATGTTTTTGGGTGAAATAAAGAGAACGAATGAAACTAAGCCCAAATAAAATGAATTAAGTAGTTTATATAGGCACCATATATAGTGTTATACATTCCCGCCAATGTATTCCATTCAAAATAACCCTTGCCAGCCGTGTATTAATCCATGTCCAGCCATAATATTTCAATTATTTCCTTACTTATAATATTCAATATTCAATACTTTCTTTATTACTTCAATTTGTAATGATTATAGTTCAATTCTTTCCTAGTATTTCATTCGTATTGTTCAATTCTTTCCTTACTTATACTTATAATATTCAGTATTCAATACTTTCTTTATTACTTCAATTCGTATTGATTATACTTCAATTCTTTCCTAGTATTCCATTATTCAGTTTCCTAAATTACATTTCAAGATTATGATTCCATGCTTCTAGACTTTCAAGAATGTCAACATTTCCTAAATTACTTTCAAGAATGGATTTCAACACGCATGGAATGAATTTCAACATTTCCATTAATAGTTTTAACTTTCATTACATTCTTACATTTTCAAAAAAGGGTGTTAAACTCTTTATAATGTAGTATAGATACTATATTCACATAAATTTTACAAATTTCTTTTCACAAAATGAGGTGTGCAAAATAATTTGTTAAAAAAAAGGAGTTGGTAAAATAAGAGAAAAAAAAAACAAATGGGCCAAGTGTGATACAATTATCATTGTGTGTGAAAAGTTGTTTGTAGCAAACCTCTTTATTCTAATGTGTATATTTTCTCTTTTACTGCATTTTACATAATTAGAGCTACAACTACGTTGTCAAATGCTTTTATTAAGCAAACACATACTGCCAACTGCTACTATCAACTGCTGCTAGGTTTCTCCAAACATACCCGATGCACTGTTCTAATTGAGCATTTCAGGCAAGTGAGAGTAAAAAAGAAACCGCGTTTCATGAACCCATGAAAGAAAACCAGAATCAAAGTCTGAAACCATACTATAGAGTATAACTTATAATCATAATGAGCAATACTAGTTTGCTCATCCTCTATATAGATTGCATTCTGCAATCAAACATGATGGAATTGAAAAAACTAACAAGTTCTTAACTTAGCAGCCATGTATGGTTCATAACTACTGAAAAAATGCGAGGAACGGAACAAAAAAGAAACAGAAAGTTCCATCACCACCTCACGAGATCAAAGCCTCCCTCATGGATGCATAGCAGCATGGGTGCGTATTTTAGTTGATTGGAAGGGATCGAACCACTCTAGGTCTCACAGGGGTCTTGGAAGGACTCACCCTTCAAAAAAAAGTTATACTTGTTAAGTATCGTGTTCTAGCTCATTAAGACTTTAAGTAAACAAATATATAAGGAAATTTACCTGACTGGTTGGGTTCCTAGTGTCTGACCACAACAATCCAATGCAATAATCGCACTCTCTGCCTGCAACACCAATCATCCAACGTTAAACAAGGAATGGAAGAAAGAAAAAAATGGAAAAAATATCCAACGTCACATAGCAAGAAACCAAATGGGGTATTACAAATAGTATGTTAAGGAGTTATGTTACACAGACATACCGAATTTAAGAATAAAAGAAATGCAAATTTTTAATATTTTACATGGTAAACTTGTACATCACTTTTCTTTAATTTTGATGTTGAAATATAAATAGATTGATAGTTTATACACATTGGGCTTCCTCAATATTAACCTACACATATCGGAGTTGATGGAAGTTTAGTTCAAGCAAGAAACTTGTACTCTCATCAAGTTTTCTCGTACGCCTAAATAATAGCACAGTCGACTTTTACGAGTAATTTCTTGATTGGTCCAAAGTAATTCTCGTAAAAGATGTATGAAGTAGTATTTGCACTATCCAGCATGAAGGATATCTTGATACTAACTTCTATACGCATTATAGAATCAACTACTAAAGGCAACACACAAAGAGCTCAATTTTCCTGGTCATCTTGCTATATTCACGTTATTTGACTTCAACTAATAAGTTATTTTTCGAGGCATAAGTAACGTAGAAAGAATACAAATTTACAAGAAAGACAGAATAACCGTAATTCGGAGGAAAGTTCGAAGGGAATCAATTCATGGACCAAATAGCGTAAGTCTAGGCAGGTGCTTATATGAGACCATACTTCAAACATTGTGGCACTTCAAAAAAGTATGCAAAGACCTAAAGAGGATGAGATCTAAGGGCCAAATGGGCCAATTCACTAAAGACCACGTAACAATATAAAACAAGAGATTCCTAAGAAACTATTGGGAAATAAATAGGAGTGAAAGGTCTAGTCTGAGATCTTTATTGATGCGCAATATCACTCTTACGCCACAGGCAATTTGATGACTATAACCATCCCAAATGTTGGTTATCTTCAAGGTCACTCATTTAACAGGAACCAACATCATATATGATTAGCTGATCATATCCCATTTGGATTGGGGCACTTTAAAAGTAAGAAAGATGGTCATAAACTAAAACATCCATCACGATACAATAACGACCAACATGAAAACAATGCTTACTGAATCTGTTCTCAGCATTACAAAGAAAATTAGAACTTACCATCACAAATTCAACAAAAGCAATGCGTGTTGAATGAACATGATCTCCTAAAATCCTGATACGAGAGACCTTCATGACAATTTCAACATATGTTAGCAATCCCAAATAAAGTACTAAGTAAGAAGAAATAAAAAAAATGAGCACTATCCTTACCTCGCCACATCTTGCTTCAAAAAAAATCTTGACCTCAGCTTGAGACACCTACAATCAAACATTTTTTATAATCTTTTTCTAGAGAGATTTTTTACTTGGGGGGGAATATTATAGAGAGATGAAAACTAAAAAAAGTTTCAACCTTTTTGTCAATATTTGTACAGTAGACTGTTCTTGCACACATTTCCTTTTCATCCTCTGACTGAATTTTAAATAATCAAAAAGATAGATAGTAAATTACAATTGAAGAGGTGCCATCTTTGCAGACAAAAAAAAACTATGTATAATATCATATAGAGTTATATCATACCCTAGGAAGGAATGTTGGATTCACAGGAAGGATTGCAGTTTTAGAGGGCAAGACCTTAACTTGAGAAAATCCCAGCATTATCCCAGAAAGATTAAGAGCTGCTCTTGCAGAATCTGCCACCATTCATAGAATCAACTAAGTTTCTTGGGCACATTAATTATATACAAGAAGTCTTTGAATAGGACAAAAAAGTGTCAGTGGATCAACCCTACCCGGTCCTAGTTGAGCCGATATATATATATATGACCCGTTCCTACCGGAACCTATTTTAACCCATCAACCAATCTG
Source organism: Tanacetum coccineum (assembly GCA_026074375.1). Classification (NCBI taxonomy): domain Eukaryota; kingdom Viridiplantae; phylum Streptophyta; class Magnoliopsida; order Asterales; family Asteraceae; genus Tanacetum; species Tanacetum coccineum. Next base: position 6,815 of record BQNB010120948.1, on the reverse strand, counting down.
GCAACACTACCCATCTGGCCATCTTGGCCCTTAAAATTAAATAATTACGAATTTACTTTTTTTTTATTTGTGAAAACAAATTTATTATGTTTAACTTACTCTCATCAGCAAACTCAACAAATGCAAAGCGAAGACGTGAATGTGGATCGCCGCAAACTCGACAGTCCAGAACCTTCATAACAAAATGCTAATTACTGACTCTTTAAGGATGAGAAATCAGTACACAACATTACTAAGTAGATAACAGAATCTAATTACAAGACTAATAAGAACTTAAATAATCGATCAACTGAACACAATTTTAAAAAATTATTAACTACTACAGAGTATTGAAGAGCAATGGCTTACTTGTCCATAGGCACAAAACAGACCAGCAAGTCGTTCTTCAGTGACCTAGAAAAAATATTGATCCGGTATGGTAAAAAAAATTACATTGACTAAAAGAAGTAAACTAAACCAAGCTTTCTTACTCACATTATGATCAATGTCGGACACATACACGGTTCTCTTGATACTATCTTCTCTTTGAGATCGAAAAGCTCTTCCATTCAATCGTTTCCTACCTTGGCTATAGTTATTTCTCTTCTGTCATAATTAGATTAATAGAATTTGAGAGCCTTAAAAAAATATACAGTAACTAGTATATTTTTATAGGATAAGCGTCTTGAAATATTATATCCAAAACGTCAACACGTGACAAATGAAAAAACACCAATCTTATTAGAATTCGGTAAATTCCACTTTAAGTAAAAGATAAAGCCATCGCGTTTAGTTGTTTTTATCTCCATAAAAGCACCCATCAACACATATAACAACATTAATTTAGACATGAACATAAACTTTTGAATAGATAAACAGAACCCAGCAATAGGTAGCTTACAACTAAGAGATCGATTTGATTATTGTGTTTTCTAGCCACATACAATCAGATTTAATTTCGCTATAGTGAAAACGATTCTAAATTTCCAATTAAGTGATTATTAATAAGGCGATAATCAGCTTAGCCGTTTAGGACTAGCTAGCCAACTGCAACAAAGTTACAAAACTGTTTCTCTATGTGATAATTTAGAGGCTCATTTTCACATGTATAACCTTAAATAATCTAATTTTTTTTGTTATTTGATAATGTATAATCACTTTGAAACCCCAAACCGAACACCCCTAAATCACTCAAAAGAGCCTATTTACCAAAATCTAGAATAAAAAGAAAAGAAAAGAAAAGAAAAAAACATAAGTATTTGCGGTAAAGAATCTTAAAACTAAAAGGATCATGATTGATAAGTATGATAAAAGAAAAACATTAATCAGAAAACAAAAACTATAACCATAACATACCCTTGGATTATTCCCATCTATAGGAGAAGTAATATAAAAAGCAGGTGCAAAGCAATTAAGAGTTGTTTGCTGATCACCATTGCGACTATTTGGCGAATATGAAGACGGAAAAAACTCCTTAGCCATTGGATTCAACTTTAAATTAGACAAAATATCAGTAATTTCTTGCATTTTCATATCTGATTTTGTATCAGAATCAGACTCACTCTTATTCACAACAGAATCATTAACATTAACAGCATCAACAACCTCAGACTGATCAACAACAACATTAACAGTTGATGTTGGTACTAAAGATTCCTCGGATATTTCAGGACCAGCAGCCATCCTAAAACCCAAATTCCTTAAAATCCCAAAAAATATAAAAAGGATTGAATTTTTTTTAAAACAAAATCAAAAGATTAAATCTTTTTAATCAAGAAAGGCTTAAAGATTAAATCTTTTTAACCAAGAAAATGAATTGCTGAAAAATGAAGCAAACCCCAATCCCACTTTTTACTCTATAATAATAAATAAAAAGTTTATAAAAAATAAAAAAGATGAATATATAAATAGGGGTTTTGAGCAATTTGATATCAAAAAGTGGATTCTTTTTTTTATAAAGACAGGAATAAAGGAATACCCATTTTTAGAACAAATATTAAAATGGTAAAAAAGGTGTTAAAATTGAATTGTAAATAAATAAAATATAAGGGTTTTGTTTATATGTTGTTTAAAGTGTTGTTGGGTTTAACTAACAAAAACAGTGATTGTGTTATGGAAAAAGGAAGGTGCATTGAAGTGAGTGATTCAAGTCTAGTTGTTTGTTTAATGGGTTATGATATATGTACCCCCTGAAAACACCATTTGTAACCCCCCCGGTTTTTTCCCGTTTTTTTTTCGTATTTTATTTTTTTTGTATTTTTATAATTTTGTATATGTTATAAAACTGTGACACGGAAAAAACGAAACGAAAAATATAAAGTTTAACAGGTCAAAAGTATGAAACTGTCAAAAATTACGGAACAGAAACTGATAAAAAACTGCGTTGCACTGTAAAAAGGGGGGTACAAAAAGAATCTTTTGTACTTTTTGACACTATGCAGTGGGCCAGGGGGGTACTAATAGGGGCACCCTTGTTTAATTTATGTGTCATTCATGACCGCCTCTCTTTCTGCCAATTTAAGGGGGAAGTGATTTGTGCACTATTTTTTTAGCAATACATCACTAAATAATACCGATAATGCATACAGTACAATATAAATACTTGTGGGTCCTATTTTTCTTCTTTTACACTTTCTTTTGAAACAAACACATTTTAAACTAAAATATAAATACGATATATTAAAATATACGATACGAATTACATATATGCTACGAATACGGAAAATATATAAAAACTACGATATGACAAATACATAAAAACTAAAAACTACGATGCTACAAATATTAAGAATACGATACGATACTACAAATATTAAAATTTACGATACGGAAAATATTAAAAACTCTTATACGCAATATACTCTAAAAACTAAAAAATTATAAATTAACTAAAATATTATTTGTAATATAAAAAGATATAACGGTTATAAAAAACAAATTAAAAAGACTAACACGGAAAAAAAAACATATCAATGCTTGAATTGAAAATGGCAAAGGTACCATTTTCAATCTAAATTCCTTCGATTCTTGAGCCAAAAGGACCTGCAACTTAGAAAAACAAAAAGAAAAATAAAACAAACAAACAAAAAAACCAGACGTCTCCAAAAACAAAAAAACACAACTCAAAACTACCCACCACACAACACCCAACACAACAACCACTAAAAAAAGGCAATACGCCGTCGTGAGCATAACTGTGGTTACCTTGCATCTCATCATGCAACATTACTTTATCCCTCTTCACCCACCACCAGGCCCTACCCACTCCCCACCCCACCCTCGAAAAAAAAATTTGAAAAAAAAATTTTGATTTTTTTTTCGCAAAAAACAATTCGAAAAAAAAATTTTGAAATTCTTTTTCCGAAATTTTTTTTCGAAATTACCCAAAAATATTCTAGTGCATCACAGTTATATGTTTTCGAAATTTCTTTATCCGAATTTTTGTTATTCTAAATTTTTTTCTGAACATTTTTTTCGAAAATTACCCAAAAATGTTCTAGTGCATCACAGTTATATGTTTTGGTGCATCATGTTTATAAGTTAATGCAATAACTTGATGCACCATACTTAAAAATGTGATGCAGTAACATATAAACATGATGCACAAAACTTATAAGTGTGATGCAGTAACTTATAAATATGATGCACCAAACTTATAATTGTGATGCGCTGCAACATTTTTTACGAAAACTGTTTTTGACGAAAAAAAATCGAAATGATTGTTTTTTTCGAATTTTTTTACTTGAAAAACAAAAAATAATTCTCTAAAAAACGTTCTAGTGCACCATAATTGTAAGTTTTGGTGCATTATTGTTATAAATTATTGCGTAAGAGTTATATGTTGATGCATTATTGTTATAAGTTACTACATAATAACTGATTCACTAAATTTATAACTATCATGAAATTCTTATAAACATGATGCACCAGACATTTAACTACTATGCGGTAAATAATAACTATAATGCATCAAAAATATATATGATGCATTAATAATGTAAAAATGTGCATTACTTATTTTGAAAAACAACCATAGTTAACTATGATGCAGTAACATGATAAATATGATGTAGTAAGTTAAAACCTTAATGCACCACACTTATAACAGTACTGCATTATAAGTTAATGCATCATACTTATAAGTTTTGTGTATCAAAAATGATGTATAAATGTGATGCACTAAACTTTTAAGTGTGATGTACTGCAATATTTTTATGAAAAAAAATATCAGAAAAAATTTTCAAATTTTTTTTTTGAGAAAAAAATTCGCCAAAATTGTAATTATGATGCACTAGAACGTTTTTTTGTTGTTCACGTAAAAAATTTCTAAAAAAATTATTTTGATTTTTTTTTGTAAAAAATGTTGCATTGCATCACAATTATAAGTTTGGTGCATCATGTTTATAAGTTACTGCATCACAGTTATAAGTTTAGTGCATCATGTTTATAAGTTACTGCATCACATTTATAAGTATAATGCATAAAGTTATTGCATTAAATTATAAACATGATGCACCAAAACATATAACTGTGATGTACTAAATTATTTAGAGTAAATTTTTTTCTCGAAAGAATAAAATTGAAAAAAATTTGAAAAATAAAGAATTTCAAATTTTTGTTTCCTAAAATAAAGTATTCGAAAAAAAGTTTTTGAAAAAGAAATTTCAAAAAAAAATTTACGAATTTTTTTTTTGGGGGGGGGGGGGGGGGGGTGTGTTGGGTCGGGGTACTAGGGTGGAGTGGGATGAAGAGATGATGTAACCTCAAAACAACTCCCCAAGGTGGTGATGTAACAACGGTGACATGTTATGGACACAAGTTACATCAACCAATCCATTTTACCTTTTTATTATTAAAAAACTCTTTTTAAAAATAACCCTAATATTTATATATTATATATATATATATAGTCTATATTTTATATATATATATATATATATATATATATATATATATATATATATATATATATATATATATATAGGGTGAGGTTCTTTTCAGAACCAAATAAATATACAGAACTACGAGAACCAGCATGGACCAATAAGATTTTTTTGGATATTTATTTTTATTATATAATTCAAAAGGGTATAATAGTAAAACTACATTTTTTATTTTCTTTTTAAATTTCTTTTAATAAAAACGTTTTTCTAGTTCCTAACTTTTAGGAATTTAATATTTTTATTTTTATTTTTGGAATAATTATTTCTAGCATGCATGTTTTAAAAGGTAAGTTGCATATGCATTTTTTTAGATAATGAATGTGTTTTTAATGTACAATTGCTTAATAATTTAATGTGTTTTGCTCACAAATATTTGACACAAGTGCATGAAATAGCAAACAAATATATTTTATATGTAATGTAACTATACATATATAATAATTAATAATCCATGTGAATAAGTTTAAAAACTCATCTTGTAATTTCTATTTTTTTACAAACATTATACACAAAATACATGTGCACTCTTCATATTGCTCATCATACTTGTCTTTGCTCGAGTTAAAAATACATGTGCATTTGAGTTCATCCATATGCCCTTATATATACAAGTACAAAATACATGTGCACTCTTCATATTGCTAATCATACTCGTACCTATAACCACAAACAATAAATAAACGAATTATTTAATTATAACAACTAACAAAACACATACACAGTATACAACTAGCAAACTACATAATGCCACAACTCAATCGTTTTTCTATGTATAAAAGTCTCAAGTCCTATTTTTTATGATTTCTCTTGTTTTTGCTCCTCTGCATGTGCCAAAATCATAAAAATCAATTTGCACCATCTACACATCAAATTAACTTTCGAAACTCAAGTTGTATTTATGTTTAAATTAACTTTCGAAACTCAATATTTAAAATATTTTCCATGGACATGGAGGTGTGTACAGTTCAATGTGTTGTGTACATCTTGAGTTCTAATGTTTTCTAAATACTTTCCCATTAACAAATTTTTAGCCTAAAAAAATCAAAACACAAGAATAGAGTGAAATGAAAAGTTCAATGTATATTTCTAAATACATTAGTTACACGTGATGAACTATAACCCAAATAGTGTCACCCCTAAAAACAGATTAAAAACTACATGGACTTATTTTAATCAAACAATGGTCTTTTTTCATATATACACGTGATATTATAAGACATATGCAAACAATTTTAGGTTAAAAATATACCCTATATAAACCTACCAGATTCAAAGCATGAACACCAACAAAAATTGCACGATAATAGACGTGAATTAGATATTGAGAACCCAACTTTGAATGGTATTCGATTACCTTATTTACATGTCAGCCAAAATCTCGTTCGAATCGTCCAACAACTATGGAAAAAATTACTTTATGAAAAAACACATATGCACTCTTCATATTGCTCATCATACTCATACCTGTAACCACAAACAATTAATCAACGAATTATTTAATCATAACAACTAACAAAACACATACGCATTCATTTCCTATATCAAATAATGCAAACGAATTTTTATCATAACAAGTAGTGTTACATATATGCATAATCTTGCAAAACACATATGCACACTTACTCATAAGCTATTCTTGGTAAATAAACTAGCATAATACCAAAAGACAATCCCAACTATGCAACTAGCAAATACATATGAACGAATTAAAAATATATGCTCACCTATTTCCTTGATTTAATATCAACCTTAAAATACATATGCACAAATTACCCCATTTAAACCATTCCTATTTTGACCCATTTGCCCAACCTACCCATTTTTAATAGAAGAATGTGGCCCCTTTTATTGCATTTTAATGAAATATAACGACTAATATATAATAAAAATATG
>BQNB010120947.1:0-20543 GCA_026074375.1 Tanacetum coccineum | reverse complement strand
TAACAAAACACGTTATCACTATATAATACGCTCCAAATTTGCTAAATACATATATCATCACCTGATCACTATGTCAGGGGCAGATGTACTTGAGGGACATGTAAAAAATATCGGTTTTTAGTGTAAATTTTTTTATTGACCTTTTTATTAAAGTGCAACCCATCGTAAATTCAAATTGCCCACATCTCGAAGACAAACAATGTAAAAACCTTGTATCTTTGCCTTCATCCTAGCATGCACAACGACTTTTGTCAAAAAAAAAAAATTGACCCCCCGTCCTCTAACTTCCTGGGTCCGTCCGCCACTGCACTATGTGTTTGGCAAAAGTACGTAGTAGTAAAAGTGAGCAGTTTTTTTCTATAAAAACGTTTAGCAACGTAGTTGTAGGTGAAATCAACTAATCATAATGTAAAACATATACATATAATGTAAAACACGTGAATGGACCTCCGGAGACGAAAAGAGGCTGCGAGTGATGAAACTGAACGCAGCGAACGGGACCTTCGTGCTCGTCGAAACGATCAATAAGCGTGCCCATGCGATAGTCCCAGAGCTGAATGAGACCACTATGAAGAGAAGCTAAGATCCATGGCCTCTGGCTATGGAAACTTAAACCTTTAACTCGATCACTCTTGGTTTCCAACTTCGTTAACATCCTAATGTGTGTGAGAAATAAGTTAAATTTGGGTTTATTTATACTATTCGATCAAGGGTTTTGGTGATGTAATTTTTGATGAGGTGTCAGTTGGCTATTGGATATATCATTTAAGTATATTATTTCTTACTGGTTAAGTAATAATTAATTACGATATATGTGTAATACAAACAAATTTATAAAAAAAAATTCTTAAGAGGTATTGGTAACATTTTTGGAGATGTCTCAATAAACAACCCTTTTCAAAATATACCTCAATTTATCAAAAAGTTATAAAAATTACTTTATACTTATTATTGTTTACGACTTTTTTATCTAACAAACATTATTTATAAAATATCTCACAAATATCTATCGACTGTTTTAATAAAAAAAAAAATTGATTAGAAGGCCTCTAGATTACGAACAAAAAAACCCAATATTGATATGCTTTTGACATATGTTTGATTTTATAAAAAAATATTGAAGTTTAATATATGTTTTTGGAAAAAAATAAAATTTTCAAACACACCTTAATCTACTTGTTAACTTCAAAAACTACCCTAGAGTATAATCAAAGTTAAATTTGTATAAGTCTAAGTAGTGTGTTGGTATGTTGTAAGTTTGAGTCGTTGAGCAATACATCGAATACATATATTGTACATTTAAGTATATTATTTCTTACTGGTTAAGTAATAATTAATTACGATATATGTGTAATACAAACAAATTTATAAAAAAAAAAAAAAAATTTATAAGAGTTATTGGTAACATTTTTGGAGGTGTCTCAATAACCAACGCCTATAAAAATATACCCTCACTTTATTAAAAAGTTATAAAAATTACTTTATACTTATTATTATTTACGACTTTTTTATATAACAAACTTTATTTATAAAATATCTCACAAATATCTATTGACTGTTTTAATATAAAAAATATTGATTAGAAGGCCTTTAGATTACGAACAAAAAAACTCAATATTGATATGCTTTTGACATATGTTTGATTTTATAAAAAAATATTGAAGTTTAATATATGTTTTTGGAAAAAAAAACTTTCAAAACACACCTTAATCTACTTGTTAACTTCAAAAACTACCCTAGAGTATAATCAAAGTTAAATTTGTATAAGTTTAAGTAGTCTGTTGGTATGTTGTAAGTTTGAGTCGTTGAGCAATACATCGAATACATATATTGTATTGTAATAGTTTTTTTACTGATCACATTATGTATAAATCAAATTAGTTTACCTTTTTTTTTAGAAATATGATAGTTTACCTTTTTAAGTGTATACTTCAATGCTACTAACCAAATCGTGGCTACTAAAGCACAGATGTATTTGCAGCAGATTAGTTGACACAAACAGTTATTTCACAAACAATATCACAGTCAACATATGCGACTAAAGTTCACAATAAAAAAACAAAATAATTTATAAAGAAAAGGGAACCATTGTAAAAAAAAGAATATATACACTAAACCTACTCATTTAAAAAACGCATATATCAAATCTAAATTGCTCCGCCGCAACGCACGAAGCCAGCCATACCATCTCGTTTTGTTTTAATTACATAGAATATCTAAGTTATTTATATAAACGGATGGTAGTTGATGGAATTTGAATATATATGATGAAAATACCGGGTTCAACTAGGGGTGTTATCGAGTCAAGTCGAGCTAGAGCTTGACATGCTCGGTTCAAAAATTATTAGATAGGTTTGAGTTTGGCTTAATAACTTGACGAGTTTTAATCATTCAGGCTTAAGCTCGGCTTTAGTAAGGCTCGAGCCCGACTCGAAAAGCTTGAATTTATATATAAACATTAAATTCGATAGCCAGACTTAGCAATGAATTGATGAAAATACATGATAAACTCAAGAGCAAAAAATTTTATACAAAACATTAGAGTTTGCAAAATCCTTCCTTAAATATTTATTTATTATCACCAATGTTTTGAAAACTGGGTCTCTAATCGACCCAGTCGAATCACCGGGTTACCGATTCGACCGGTTTAAAATAATAATAATAAATAATATTCGCAATGACACAAATAATCTATATATATAATTACATTGAGCCTAAAAACCATTTACTAACAAATATAACATGTAACAAATAAAATTACGTTGCGAATATATATAAAAAAAACTTGCTTTATTTTGAAATACATGAAAAAACCAAAACCCGGCCGGGTCTTGAGAACCGGGTTGACCCGGGTCACTTCAAACCCGGCGGGGTCTAACCGGGTTTCGAAAATATAAAACCCGGTTTAATTTGACCTGTTTTTTCGATCGGAACCTGTTCGACCGGTTGACCCGGCCGGGTCGAACAGGGTTTCAAACATTGCGTCCATTAAGGATATTTAGAGCAGCTTTGCGTCCATCAAGTTGGGTGCAATATCTAGGCCTGTAAACGAACCGTACGAACACGGACGAAGTTTTGTTCATATTCGTTCGTTTAAATTTAACCAAACATATAAATGTTCGTTTAATTGTTTATGAGAAACAAGATTCGTGCATCGTATGGGTCAAAATGCCTAATAACATTTAAGGTTATGTAAAAGTATTGAAATGATTAATGACTCGTTAACTCGGATCAATTAAAATTGCAAAACATGCACTTTGCAGCACTTATTTGCAAAACATGGTAACTCTGTTGAGGATCTAATCTCCTACCAAATGTACAAGACCTACCAAATGTACAAGGCGGTACGAGAAGTTCGATCTATGAATGACTAAGTTTGGCTAGGATGCTGCATCTGTTACAGGCGCGAGAAATTTTTACAAAACATGCAAAATCGAGCGATTTACTCCACCATCAACTAGATAATGAGCAAATTATATCAGAGTTTGGCAAAAATGAAAACTAGCCGAGACTTTCATTAAACAATCATTTCAACAATAGCAGATCTCATCATTTGTTTATAAATAAGGATGCCTCTCAAAATTTTCATCTACGCGAGTCTATCACAAAACAAAAGCCTAGACGCCCAGCAACTCGGCAAGGATGCTCTCACAATACGATCAGTTGATAAAGTTGCAGTTTTTGAGGTATTCGGTCTTTAACTTTTTGCAACCAGTTGTACATGCTTCCCATTAACAGAAAACTTGGAGCTTGAATTGACCTGCACAAAAATGACATTTAAGGGTAAGGAGTAAGGACGTGTTATTGTTGGACATCACAAGGTAGAGAAAAATATTGTTTCGAACTAACCTTATGCTCAAAGGTTGATATGAGTTGGTCCTCATCTATTGTCGAGCCGGATTCCCTGACGGTCTTTAACACTTCTTTTTGTAGTTTTCTCATCTTCAAAGTGCCATCAGCCTTGTATCACACACATCACATACGTATTAAAACAGAGAAAAAAACTAAGAACATGCATGACTAGCATACGAAAGTATTTTCTTACACATACCGATTTCAAGGCTGCGGTTATTATCTTCTTCCACTTTATTTCTTTCTCACCGTCTTTTTTGTTTCCTTTGACTTTCTTGGTTTTCGCTGATTTGGCATCTTCATTCTGAATCACTTCACCATTGTTTACGGTTGTTTCAAGCTTTCTCTTCTTGCTTTCGGATGTATCTGACTCCTTCACATCCCCGTTCTTTGGCAAATCACTCGTTTGTATGTTTTCGGATTTAACTTCGGTATTAGGTGTGGGTTCCTCCGCCTCTTTGGGTGGTTGGTTTGATGCATGGAATGCTCGTGCTTTTGCTCTGTGTTTCTTCCCATCAGCATGTGAAAGCAATGTTTGTTGACTAGTAGCGCTAGTATTACATAGACTGCAAGTTAAAAGAAGATTTACGTAAAATATTACTATTATGAAATCATGTTAAAAACTTTTTATTGTTAAGAGTAAAATTAGTAGCTATTTAAGCAAACCTGCAGAACCATGGAGGTCGTTGTGATAATCCGACATTGATATCGACCTCTGGTTTCGGCTTTGAGGCACTGTTTGGTTTTCCTGGTGTGCCGTTTGAAGGTTTATTTAGACCCTTTGGACCATACTTCTCCTGAAAACCAAACAAATAAATCAATAAGTCCAGCGGATAGTGCTCAGAATACAATATACCAAACAAAATCCGAAGGAAATCTGATCCGGCTTTGAGAAACTGTTAGCCATTAGGTTTGAAATGCTAAATCTCCAAAACTATGATTATCCTCAAACCGTATGCAGAATGGTATACTCAACATGATGATGATCCAACCGCTAAAACTATCGGCCAGTAAAAGAAAGCATTTACAGATGATGAGTGCAGCATATTGACATAAATTGACGTGGCTGTGAGGCAGCATAGAAACAATTTGCTAAAAAAAATGGATATTAAAATGACTTGCTGTGAGGCAGTATCAGAAATTCAGAATACTACGGGGAAAAAATTATTTTGTTTTTCTGTTGACCTCTTCGACTCTCTAAGCTATTTTTTGGCTAATTATAGAATATCGCCACTACATTGGAATATGAGGTGGCGTTCGGTTTGCAGTCATAATTCACTATGGGCATGGGCTTAATAACAAGGAGGAATGGGAATAGTAACCAATCTCTAAATATACCCTCTAACGTAGGTATAAAAATACCCCATTTTTGTAGATGATTGCTAATTTTGACCCTCAAACCCTCAAACCGAACACATATCATAGACTTAGCAAGCACCTAGTTAGACTCAAACAAGTAACCAAGCGGACAAACAAAATAGCACTCAAGAATTCATAAACCAGGAATCATAACCAATATAGCATGTATGAAAGTGTGGAGACATGAACATGATCACACATGTCATATCCTAAGATCTATCGGCACTTAAAAAAAACATTTAATATCATCATTTTTGCAGCTTACGAGCAGGTCTAACTGTCAAACTAACTACATACCAGATAACACTTTCCAAACGAAACGCCCACATGTAAAGCAACGATCAACACCTAATTATCGCGCATGTGGATAGTGCCCAGAATACAATAAAACCAAACAAAATCATGAGCAAATCAGATCCTGATTTGAGGAACTATTAGCTATTAGGCCTGAAATGCTAAATCTCCAAAACTACGACTATCCTCAAACTATAAGCAGAAAGGAAGGCTCAATATGATGGTGGTCAAATAAGCTAAACGTGTCAGGCAAGCATGTACAGATGATGAGTGAGGCATATTTGCGTACATTGAGGCAGCTGTGAGGCTGAGGTCTTGAGGTTATTTAAAAATTTGATAAGCTCAAAAGCTCATTTTTAAGGAGTTTCCAGTTTAGCTTATAGTTAAGACTTTTGAGCTTATTTGAATTTAAAAAAAGCCCATAAGCTCACTTTTCTGGCTTAGAAGCTTATCAATTTTAGCTCAAACTAAATAAGCTATAAGCTCAAGTTTGGGGTGTTTGTTTAAGCTTATATGTGGGCTTACGAGCTTATTTCTTCTCGGCTTATGTTTCATAAGCCTGAATTTTCCGGCTTATGTTGAGACTTATGGGCTTATATCAGTTTATTATATCATAAAAAGTCTCAAAATAAGCCATAAAATTTGGGTTTATGCAACATAAGCATAGAAGAGATAAGCTCATAAGCCCACAAATAAGCTTAAACAAACACCCCCCTTGATAAATACCTCGTAACTCATATACGTTCATAAGCTGTGGTGGATACACATATAAGTCGCAAACACCCCCTAAAACTTATGAGCTTATGAGCTTATTCAATGAGCTTATGAGCTTATAGTTCAAACTTTTGATTAGCTTATACTTAAAACTTTTGAGCTTATTTAAATCTAAAAAAGCCCATAAGCTCACTTTTCTGGATTAAAAGCTTATCGATTTTTTAGCTTATAAACCGAAAAAAGTGAGCTTACGAGCTTTCCAATTTGAGATTATACCTCGTAATCGACTCATATACGTTCATAAGCTGAGGTGCCCCTAAAACTAATGGTGCCTTTTCAAATGATGAAATAAACAATTCCCTAAACAGCTTATTTTACTTGATAAGCAAACTTAAACTACCCAAAAGTGCTGAAAGGCTTAAATATGGTACCATTTCGGCTTATTTTGAGACTTATGGGCTTAAATAACTATATAAGTATATCATGACATGATAAACTTATATAAGCCCATAGATCTCAAAATAAGCCACAAAATTGGGGCTTATGAAATATAAGCGGAAATCAAATAAGCTCGTAAGCCCACATATAAACCGAAACAAACACCCCCTAAAACTATAGTGCCATTTCAAATAATCAAATAAAACAATTCCTTAAACAGCTTATTTGACTTGATAAGCAAACTTAAACTTTCGTACCGTTTCGGAGATGCACTGAGTGTGAGACTGAACACTCTGCTGCCCAAACATTTGTCCACAATCTATACATGATAACTACACCAACAACAAATACATATACAAATCAAACACAAATTAAGAAAAGAAAAAAAAAACTTATATAAAAAAAGATGGAAAGTGTGCATAAACTATGTTGGCAGAACAAAGTTCTGAGTGAACTTAGGGAGCTTTGGTTTCTTGAGATTGTCACCACAATCTTCGCATTGAAACCAAACCATGGCTGCTCTGCTACAAAAACACAAAAAAGAACAGGGTTTAAGGTTAGGGCTTGAATATGATGAAACCAAACTAAGGAAGGGGGTTTAATGTTTTGGGGTTTTAGTGTTCTTGGGCTTGTTTATTGGGCTTTAAGAAGGGGTGTCGTGGCTAAGAAAGTTTAGTCATTTTGGGCCATCCATTGAGTGTCTCATCTATCGTCGCCTCACTTTTAACACAACATCTCAAAATACACTCTCACTCATAACATACCCAAACCAATACCATTTGGGCCCCACCACCCACCATTTTATCTTTTTTCCCATATTATTTTTCCTATTTTTGTGGTAAACATTGGCCTACTAGTACTTTTCCTTTGTCTTTTTTTGCGTTGGTTAACCGGCTAAATGAAAGTGGCTAACATTTGGCTACGGGTTGGGGTGTGGTGGCTATGAAATGGCGAATGCCATGTAAGAGTGGCTGGCGAAAGCAAAAAAACCATGACACCGTTCGCTCTAATATGATGAAACCAAACTAAACCGAACCAAGCCAAACCGAACCGATCATTTTCTGTTTGGTTTTTGGTTTTGTATATTTATGGTTTTCGGTTTCGGTTTTGCTCGGTTCGGTTCGGGTTAAAACGAAGAAAATACGCATAAACTATCAATTCAGTTCGTTTTTGCTCGGTTCGGTTCGGTTTCGGTTTTGATCGATTCACTTCGGTTCGATTTTCGGTTCATGTTTTCATCAAATTCGGTTTTCGGTTCGGTTTAGTTTGGTTTTGAGCCTTGTCTTAAAATTCACATATGTACTTCCATTTGTTTTTTTTTTGTTTTTTTAAACTTAGTTTTTGATTCGATCTTGCGAGCTGACTAATTTGAGCGTACTTTCATTTTTGGATGTCCGGAGTCACACACATGTGTTCCTCTTGTTGACAATTAGGGATTTAAATTTTTACCAAGTGGGATTTAAGCCCTTACATCTCCTAGAGTGGAAAAATGATTTTTTTTAGCTCTTACGTCTGCCTTTAACGGTGTTTTTTTAGATGAGGTGCGGCACTCCTCAATATTTATGGGGTTTAAAATCGACTCTCATAGAAATTTGAATTCGGTAAAATTCTTTCGTCTCAGTAGGTCGACTGTGCGGTTTTTTGGCGATTATAGAAATTGTACTTGACACATTTTATATTTTTTGGGACTTGTAACGTTGTTTATTGCAGCTTGTCGTAGTTTTTTTGAGCATTTGTACAAGCTGGATTACCGCGCGTTGCGGCGCTGGCGTTATTTTCACGCGTAGTTGCGGGCCCTTTTTTCTATTTTTTTTTAAATTTCGTGCGGGTTTATTTTTTCGGTCTCATGTTTAATAGTTTGTTTTTTTCTTATATGGGCATATGTGTTGAGCCTCGTGTTTAAAGGGTTTTTTTTTGCTATATGGGGTTTTTTTTAGTATAATTTTATGGGATTACATGTGCCTTAAATGACAATCGCGCGTTACTGCATGACATTTTTTTTATTGTTTTTTGTACGTGTTTATTTTTTCGGTCTCATCTTTAATAGTGAGGGTTTATTTTTTCGGTATCATGTTTAATAGTTTGTTTTTTCATTATATGGCGTTTTATGTCCGGCGTTGTTGCGGGACGTTAAAATTTTATTTTATTTTTATTTTATTTATTTATTTGTTTATTTTTTATGTGCCAATTTATTTTTTCGGTTTCATGTTTAATAGTTTGTTTGTTTTATATGGGCTTATGTATTGGGCCTCATGTTTAAAGATTTGTTTTTTTGGCTATATGGGTTTTTTTAATATAATTTTATAGGATTTTGGTAAATATGTGTTATATATTTGGGCTTATGGTTTTTAGTGGCGTAAAATGATACCGTTTAATACAATCTAGAGTTGTACGTTTGTGACCCTGTCGATTATTTTAAAGTTATTAGGTATCGAAAATGTTTCGGCGGGTATTTTTTATCTGAATAAATCGGTACTTTTGTAATATTTTTTCCCTATATTTTGTGCCAACAAATTAAAAAAAAAAACAATTAGGCCGGCCCCTATATAGAAGACCCCAATAAACTTGGCTTCAAAGTGAGCCAACATAAAGTTTATGTAGCATTGGTGGATGAAACGACTTCGGTTCTCACCCACTTTTAGGTATGTTTACCAAATACGAGTTGGAATTTAACCCGCGCGTTGCGGCGGGGGGCGAATAAAAAAAACTTGAGGGGCCTTTTTTATTTTATTTTTTTTTAAATTTATGTAAAAAAGTGTTAAACAATTTAAAAGTTGAGGGTCGTTTTGTAAAAAATAAAATTATTCCTTCTGGCCGGATTTTGGGCTATTTTTTTGGGCCGGTACGTAGTTTTTAGAAGCAATGAAGGCTGATTCAGTGCCACGAACAATTTGGTGAATTGTATATATGAGTTTCTTCGTGCTTTTATTCATACGCTACATAAACTGAAAACAAATGAGTTTATTTTGGTGTATTTAGTTGGTACAGAGTTACATGCTCTTGTGAAAAAATGTTTATAGATAACTCGAAAACGTGTTATGATCAGAACTTTACTTAATAGATATCAATAATATATTATCTTTGTTATTTTGTTCAAAAAGGATTTACATAGTGGTGGAAAGCAAGCGGGCAACAAGCTGCGCCGTTAGCCCTTTTTGGATTGCAAAGCCAATATGTGGATCTAGGTGTCATAACATTGTTGTGCATAACCCGTCGAACTCGGCTAAGTAGCTCCACCGCCTCCGGTGCAAGGAAACCAAAGGTATCAAACGCAAAAGGAATAAACACGTGTTGATTTTCAATGTGTACTTTCTCGTGTTTTGTCACTTTGCACGAGACGACTTTCAAATCAGTTATCGCGGCCATATGTATTACAGGTAATGTCGCACCCAATAATCCTCCCCGACTTCCTCGTTTTTTCGTATAAAAGTCATCTTAATAATTGAACATTTTCACTAATGTTTACATTATTGCCAAATTATAAGGAGGAAAATAGGGACAAGTTGTATCGCAAATGTGTTTTGGGTGCATAACAACAACTCTATATTTGTCAAATACGCTATTCTCAATTATGAACTTTGTAAATGTTTAACTATGTAGCTTATGTTTCTTCCTTGATCACAAGCAACACTTGGAAACATATTAATAAAGAAATTAATAGTATAAAAGAAAATAAAAACGAATTAAAATGTACGATCCTTAAAAAAATAGTAACATATTAGTGGACTAGCTAAAGAAGACATGAATTTATGTGACATAAAATTTTAGGACCAGATTCATTTCGAAGAAATCATGAGTTTTGACAAAAACTAACACAAGGTGAAAAACATCAATCGAGTTCTCGTGAACCTCGAAAACCCCTTGGCCCGCCCCTGAATGCAAGTATGTTTGCAATTATGGGTGGAAACAAGCCCGAGCCGGATCGGTAAAAACTTGGCTCGTTTAAGTTTTAAAAGCTCGAGCTCGACCTGTTCAAGCCTTGTCTTTTAAGCCCAGGCTCGGCTCGTGGTATGTTATACAGGCTCGAGCTCGGCTCGTATATACGATTTGAAAATGAAAAAATTGAAGCTTGGCTCGAGCTCGACTCGTAATAAATCTATTTTGAGATTGTTAATGAGATTGTTATTTAGCTCGTTAGTAAGTTCGCATATAATTTTTTTTTTGGGTAAGTTCGCATATAATTTTTTTTATTTCAAATTACAAGCTTGTCTGATTTTTTATTCCAAACAAATTGTTTTAATTTAAATGAAAAAGACATTATGTATCATTGGGGACAAAAATACCGTATGATTGAAGTTGGTAAATCCAAGACGTGTAATGCCACATAATATTCTGGTTATTAAATTGTAGACTATGTTCACGGTGCATGAGTTTTGATTTGATATTTAAATTCATGACTTGGAACTACAGATGTCATAACAGGGCCAGCTGTATAGGTAACTTCTAACACAATATATTAAACAAAACAATGTTTAAAACCGAATTTTAACTTGATCTTGTGTTAGTTTTCATAGGAAAATAAAATTATTATTCTGATAGAAAAACATACTCAATGTGTAACATGTTAGTATAATGCAAAACTAGACTTCACTTCTAACTTCAAATGCAAAGTTTACTGGGGGAGCAAAATCAAACTGAACCGAAAATTTGAGTCGAATCGGTTTAACCGAAACCGATCCGATCTTATTTGGTTCAGTTTTCGGCTTTACATATTTATGGTTTTCGATTTCATAGTCAGTTTCTTTACCCAACAAAAAAAAAATTGTCAGTTACTTGCTTCGTCAACTTAAATGCACTGGTCGACATGGAAGAGGGCGGAGTGAGCACGTGCCCCTAACGAAAAATATTATAATTGCTATGTTTGTAATTTGCTCTTATAACGAACGATTTGTAGTGTAATTATTAAAAATTACTAAATTTACCCATTGACCATTTGACTTCGCCCGCTTACATGCTCGACTCTAGAGGTGGCAATTCGGGTCGGTTCGGGTTGGCGGGTTCGGGTTGACAGGTCAGAAAACCTCAACCCAAACCTGACCCATTTAAATAATCAGGTCAGCTATGTCAACCCTAACATGTTTACTCATAACCTACGCCTGACCCATTTAACCCGTATATATATATTTGGGTTGGTGGGTTAAATAGGTTACACGGGTTGAATAGGTTAAACGGGTTTGAGTTGACCCATTTAACCTGTTTTATATACAAAAGTTGGCACATTACACGGGTTAAACACGTTGAATGAAATGGGTTTGTGGGTGAACAGTATAACTCATGCTTAACACTGTTTAATATAATATATTATAATTATAAATTTAAAAAAATTTAAACGGGTTGGCGGGTCGTTCCACTTGATTTATATCCAACCCGACTGGACCTGTTAAAAACGGTTAGTAGGTTGACCCAACCTACACCAAATATATTTAAACTCAACCGAACCTGTTATATTTTCGTGTTCGGGTTTTCAGGTCGGTTTCGTGTTAGGTCTGAAATTTGCCATACCTTCCACAATACTCGACTCCTTTTTGGTAGTTTAACCTTATCTTTTTTATAATAAAAAGAATTACTATTTCGGAGTTTTCATTAAAATTTTGTATCAATGTTTTTAAAAAAATAGATCCAATCAGAACGATTGGATTTTGCCATGTAGGCAAAATCGTTGTGATTTTGATTGATTATATAAACAAGTCAAAATTAAATTTTGTGTCGAGATATATGACGAGATAAAATAATTACACATAAAATATATGTGTCAAATTTGTGAAGAAAAAACTGAAAAAGATGAAGGTAATTAATACAAATTAGTGATTTTAATTTTAATAAATTATTGGGTTAGTGTAAATTTATAATTTACTTGTTTTATTTACTTTAAATAATAAACTCATGAACCCCTTAAACTTTATACCGTAGATTTATATTTAATTATATTTATAATCGTATACATTTTTTACTTACCCTTTCAAAGTTTTTTACAATTTATAATCACATCCCAATCTACCGAAAGACTTTCTTGCATGGATTTTTCTTGTTTGGTCTGAAATATTGTTGTAAACCAAATAGAAAAACACCGAAGCACATAAAAATATCATAAATATTAAAAAAATGTTTTTTAGCTATTCATTGTCGTGTTTGGAAGAATTGACATTTTTTTTCTCTTTTGTTTTTAGTTACTAAAATTTCTAACATTTTATTTCTAAAATAAGTCTTTCATTCCATTGATAATGTATTGTCCGCCTATAAATCATTTATAACAATTTAGGCTACTTTTATTATTAAAAAAAGTGTTGGGTGAAGGTAAATAGGTAATAATCTTCATTTTTATATTTTTATATGTATTAAACGATATATCAATACGGTAAATCTTTGTTTGGACCAAAACACATTGTATGTAAGAAAAATAATATTATTTGAGTTTTTTAGCTTTTTATTATTCTTTAAATATTGACGATTTGATAAATACATATGGTTGCTTTTTTTATATTAGATTGTGAAGCATAAATTTTTACATGTTTTAACAACAAGTTGTGACCATTAATCTTTAAGTTATGCTGACTCAGTTATGCAAACTTGATTTACATATTAACATTTTACAATATACTTCTGCATACCAGCGGTATGATAAACATGCCTTCCTATGGGTTTGAGGTCTTGGTTAGATTATAACGTAGGTGATATAACTATTCCCTGGGGGATCGTTGGCTTCAATTGAGCCGGATATTCGGGCTACCAGTATTTGAGGTGTTTGGTTGAGTGGCTGTAGGCGATGTTTGGAGTGTTGTGATTCAGGGTTATCATTTTGTATTAGTTGTTTGTGGTTGTTTATTCTTGCACTGTTATATTAGGTGTTGTGTGGTTTGAGTGGTGAGGCTGTGAGGTGGGAGTGTGTGTAGAAGTGTAAGTTAGGTGTTTTATTTGTTTTTGTTTTTACTGTATGGGTGGGTTTTTTATGAGTTGTAGTCTTCTCTGTTCTTTATTGTTTGGTTTTATCTGAATTTGATCTTTTAATGTTTTTTAACACTTCCCACCCAAACCACCAACCCCGATAATACTCTATAACATAACTTATAAAACAAAATAAAAATAAAAATCATACATGTATTTAAAAAACATAATGTCTAAAGCCCGTGCGTGCACGGGCATTAAAACTAGTTATAGTAGCACAGTTTGCTTTATTATGCTTGAAATTCAAATAAAGAATTTGTTTACACTTACATTCAAATAATTGAAATATCGACAAGTTTGATTAATATGCACGGGAAGTGTGGAGGACGTTGTGATAATCCAACATTGATATCAACCTCTGGTTTCGGCTTTGAGACAATGCTTGGTTTTCATGGTGTCGTTTGAAGGTTTATTTAGTCCCTTTGGACCATACTTCTCCTGAAAACAAAACAAATAAATCAACAAGTCCAACGGATAGTGCTCAGAATACAATGATACCAAACAAAATCCTAAGGAAATCTGATCCGGCTTTGAGGAACTGTCGCCCCTAGTTAGACTCAAACAAGTAACCAAACGGACAAACAAAATAGCACTCAAGAATTCATAAACCAGGAATCATAACCAATCTAGCATTTATGAAAGTGTGGAAACAAGATCACACATGTCATATCCTAAGTTCTATCGACACTTAAAAAACATCTAATATCATCATTTTTGCAGCTTACAAGCACGTCTAACTGTCGAACAAAATCATGAGGAAAATAGATCCTGCTTTAGGAAACTGTTAGCTATTAAGTCTGAAATGCTAAATCTGCAAAATTATGATTATCCGTCTATCCTTAAACCATTAGCAGAAAGGAAGGCTCAATATGATGGTGGTCAAATAAGCTAGAAGTGTCGGGCAAGCATGTACACCAAAGGAGTGGTGTATACAGGTTAACCAACTTTTTTATGGTTTATAACGACATTTTCCACACTCAAAGTTATTTTAGGCTCATCATAGCATATCCCGACTACTTGTCAAAAAGATTGGCAAACATCATCTTTGAGAGACCAAATGTCCAGTAAAAATCATTCTTATTGGGGATGAATTTTGCAAAAAGCTTAACAAAAAAGTTTTGCAAAAATCATCCCTCTATGGATGTAAAGTATCGCACATTTGACCTCTCAAAGATGATACTTGCCAATAGTTTCTGACATGGAAAATTATTGCCACATTTGACAAACCACAAGGATGGTTTTTGCAGTTTACTCTCTACGAAATTATGTTCCGCAAGTAAATAGATGAAAAGTAAACCCGCTTTTCAAATTAATCTCATTTAGGTTGAGTGTAATGGTCACTCAACCATCACTTCCACTTCAGCGACACATCAACTTTTTACACCACCTTACTTTCACCTAACAGCCGTAGTAATAACCACCTAACCAAATACATACAGACAACTTTTTACACCACCTTACCTTTTTCCTTCTTTTCCGTTAGGTGAAAGAGAGCGCCTAACCCACCAAAACCCTCTCTTCCGCGCACCAACTTTTTAGGCCTAATGGTGCTTCGAACGTCAAGGCGTCTATTCACCCGCATAGGATACCACCATTACCGAGTAGTCTTATTACAGTTTTATAATTTTTGTGTTCCGCCGCTATTTGCACGGTTACTGATCACGGTCTGAAAACCAAACCGAACCGATTAAGATCGGATCGGACCGGACCAAAAACAGATTTGTCCAAAACACTGGACCGAAATAGTCGGTCCGGTCTGGTCCAACAAAGCATAATTGCCAGTTTTGTGTAAGTTCGAACCGAATCGGACCGGACCGGACCGAAGACCGAATATGAGGAAAATGATGGATCAAAATACGTTCGGTCCGGTTTCTCGATCCGATCCGATGCACAATCGGATCTATTATATCTCAACCTAACAGTTACCATTGTGACAATCTTTTTCTTTCAAATTTACATCTGTCTGATTTTTTATTCCAAACAAATTGTTTTAATTTAGATGAAAAAGACATTATGTATCATTGGGGACAAAAATACCCTATGATTGAAGACTTGAAGTTGGCAAATCCAAGACGTGTAATGCCACATAATATTCTGGTTATTAAATTGTAGACTATGTTCACGGTGCATGAGTTTTGATTTGATATTTAAATTCATGACTTGGAACTACAGATGTCATAACAGGGCCAGCTGTATAGGTAACTTCTAACACAATATATTAAACAAAACAATGTTTAAAACCGAATTTTAACTTGATCTTGTGTTAGTTTTCATAGGAAAATAAAATTATTATTCTGATAGAAAAACATACTCAATGTGTAACATGTTATAATGCAAAACTAGACTTCACTTCTAACTTCAGATAGTAGCACCAGTTCAAATGTGTGCAGCTTCTTAAGAAGATAGAGAGAAAAACTAAAGATATTTTGATTTTTATTGATAATATGACTTTTGACATTTGACTATAGGATAAACATTAATTTTTTAACACTTCCTAATATGACTCAACACTTATCTTAAACATAATAAACTACGATACTTATCATAACCATGGGTGTAACACAAAATCAAGCCAAATCGAAAAATTGAGTCGAATCGGTTTAACCGAAACCGAACCGATCTTACTCAGTTCAGTTTTTGGTTTTATATATTTATGGTTTTCGATTTCGGTTTGACTCGGCTGGGCTTGGCTCGGTTCGGGTCAAACCGAAAAGACATACCTAAACCATTTAAACCCAACTTCGATTTCGGTTTGAATAGGTTCAGTTCTCGGTTCATGTTTCCTTAAAATCGGTTGTCACATGATGTTCAGCCCTAAAGTTTACATTTCAGATTTATAGTCAGTTACTTGCTTCGTAAACTTGCATGCATTGGTCGAGACGGGAGAGGCCAAGGTGAGCACGTGCCTCTAACGGAAAAAATTCTAATTTAATTTTTTCTAAATATCGGGCTGTTTTTGTAATTTGCCCTTATAACGAACAATTTGTACCGCAATTTCTAAAAATTATTAAAATTCAAGTAAAGAATTTGTTTACACTTACATTCAAATAATTGAAATATAAACAAGTTTAATTAATATGATTGAGTTGTTAATTAATATAATAAAGTTATTTTTGCTTTGACTTATAACATTTCATTAGCTAGAAATTAAATATCAACATGTTTCAATCACTGAAATTTCGTAATAATTCTTGATCATCATAAACCAATATTATAAATGCTACGAAAACGAGTTTCAACTCATTGCTTTGTTAAAATATTGTAAGTCATTGACAACTAGCATTTATCAATCGTTCCGTTCCGTGTTTGTATTTTCTAGCTCTTTACTCGTTTTTTTACGTTTTTCACGTCGTAATAACAAATGACGTATTAGTTATTGAATAATCTTATAGAAATTAAACTAATGTGATTTTATAATCCATTGACCATTATAGTTGTCCTAATTAACTTGTTTATATGATACTAGTAGAACATTTGTTTGGTATTCAAATGTGATTATTGAAAAAGAAGTTTAGATAAATATATAAAATGAAAATGAAAATGAAAACGACTTATAATTGTTTAATGATTGGAGAATTAATTATTGGATACAAATAGTATGATTGAATGTAATAAAAGCTTATTCACGTGTAATACTATACAACGTCTTACCTAGATGATGACTAAGCAACCTATTTTGTAATAAAAAATCTTGTTTAATTTGACCTTAAGTTCATATTGTTGACGTCACGATGTCATTAAGATCCTGTCTCATACAAATCTTATGTGGGATGTGATTGTTTTTCTCGTTTTTACTTTGTAATATGGTGAAATCGTAAGATTTTAAGATCATGATCATAATCTAAACAGTTATGAATTAATATCTTGTTTGAATAATTGTTTGAAAAAATGTAATATGAGACTCGGTCAAACTTTTACCCTCAGCTACACCCTCTTATCTCTACCGTTGTAAAAGCAATAGGTACCATTTGATGTCATACATTGGTGTCGTGGAAAAAAAATGTTGTTACCTCAACATTTTTATCCACGACATCATGACATATCACTCAGCACAAAACACACTCCATTCAAAATTGGTGTCATAGCTAATAGAGCTTGATTTATTTTAATCATCCAGGCTTAAGCTCGGCTCTAGTAAGGCTCGAGTAGTGAGTGCAATAACGTATGTGGCTCGTTAGTCTTATGGCATCAAGTTGGTTGCAAGTTACTGCGCCACTTGGTGATTTAGTTGGTGTAACTTAGATGCTTCGTTGGTTATCCAACGAGCTTTTGGTTGTGTTTATTTGATTTTTTTTAATTAGTTTTTGTGGTGTGTTAGTGTTTAATTGAGTATGATGAGTTTTAAAAGAATAAGTTAATACAAGTTACCAGGAAAGATGTTTTTGAGTATGTTAGTTAAATTGCAAAAACCTGATATGACGCTAACATGTTACTGCACTCACTCCTCTAAAAGAACACTTCGTTAGAATACATTGTTATTATTTGGATATACAACAATGATATCGTTAAGGTTGCCCACTATGGTCGGTCGACCGTCGGTCGCCACCATGATTGGTCGTCGACGAATTTTGAGCAAATGTATCGGTCAAACGACCGTTGTCGTTGTAAGGAAAAGCCAAAAAAACTGTGAAATTTACTTTATATAAAAAAAACTTTTAAACTTTTTAAATTTAAATAATTTATCACTATAAATACCCACTTATTTCACCAATTTTTTCACAACTTCAAACAACTATTCTCTCTACACACCTTCAAACTACACAATATCTTCCGATCTATTTTTTTCTCCTCTTCGAATGATGAAGATGAAGTTAGTAGCGAGCTTGCTATGTTTACGGAGGCCTATCAAGCAGCTTATGAAGCGTCAAAGCCAAAAGTCCAACGCAACCTAGTAGAAAGGGATGGTTACGGTGCTCATGATCGTTTAGTCATGGCTTACTTCTCCGAACACCCACAGTATGACGAACCAACATTCCGTGACGTTTCAGAATGAGCCGAAGACTATTTACAAAAATTGTTCGAGATGTAACCGATGCTTCCCCTTTTTTCGACAAACAAATCATTGTACGGGAAAAGTTGGTATCTCAGCATTGATGAAGTGTACTTTCACAATTCGTCAAATGGCATACGGAGCCGTTCCTGATTCGCTAGATGAATATCTGCAAATGAGTGCGACATCAGCCCGTGATTCTCTCCGAATCTTTTGTAAGGTCATCATGAATTTATATGGTGAAGAGTTTTTGCGAAAGCCGGCATATACTGACATGGGAAAACTTTATGCTCATCACGATGAAAATCATGGGTTTCCTGGGATGTTAAGAAGCATTGATTGTACAGATTGGCCGTGGGCGAATTGCCTAGTCGCATACAGAGCTCAATTCTCTAGGGGTGATCACGGGCCAGATCCATTCATTTTATTGGAAGCGATAGCCTCCCAAGATTTATGATTTGGCATGCGTTTTTTGGTGTCTTCGGGATGAATAACGACGTGAACGTTTTACGTCAATCCCTTATTTTCAATAATCTCAAATCGGGGAGAGCACCAAATATTCCATTCATGGCTAACAACGTGCCTTATAAAAGGGGATATTATCTTACTGACGGGATATATCCGCAATGGGTCGTTCTTATTAAATCCATTAAAAATCCGGGCACGCATGATCATAAACGAATATTGTATAAGACAAAGCACGAAGCAGCAAGGAAAGATGTGGAACGCGCTTTTGGTGTATTAAAGTCAAAGTGGAAGCTAATTAAATATCCGGCTCGAGGGATGTCGCGACGTAGACTATCGGATGTAATGTACACATGCATCATATTACATAAATTGATAATTCATGACAACGGTGAAGCGACAAGTCCCGATTATTTTCCAGAGGAACAACACCGTAATGATGATCTCATAAGAACACATGAAGAATCAATACAAGTTACTTAAGAGATAATCAACAGAACGACTCATCTAAGCCTAAAAGCCGATTTAGTGGAACACTTGTGGAATAATGCAAATTAATAGGCTAATGATTTGCACATTCTTCATTTTGATTTGCACACTCTTCATTTTGATTTGCACACTTCGTTCTGCGCTTTAACTTGTTTTACATTTATTGAATAATGCTTTGTCAATTTGTACATTTGAGTGTATAGATAAAAATAAGAGTGTGCCAATCAACTCCCAAAAGTAGTGTGTCTAAAAATAGACCTACAATTATGATTGGTGAAATGAAAAATTTGATTGGTGAATATGAGAAGAGAGAATGAGTGTTTGACACTTGTCAAAATGTGAATGGATTAGGCATATTTGTAGGTCTATTATTGTAATTTTTAATTTTATTTGAATTATTATGTAATGTTTTTAAATTTTAATGAAATTTAAATTTGTTGTTAAAAAATTAAAAATGAAAAAAATAATTAAGGTTGTCTTATAGTGACAAAAGGTCGCTTGTAGGTTGTCAGAGAGAGAAAGCTGACGTGACAAGTAAAAGTATAAGTCGCGACCAGGCATCATATTTTAGACGTGATGAAGTGGAAAGACAGGTGTCAAGGTAACTTGGAAAACACTATTTACATGTCATTTTCATGTTTTAAGTTGTCATTTCATTGATTCAATTATTTACTCATAGTTTACACATTTAATTAAGGCAAATCCTTTGTTTATGATTTTACGTAATTGCAGTGTAAATACGGGAAATCTTATCATATAAAATAGGGTCAATGTCATAAAATACCTACGAAGTTTTAAAATTGTCCCGACTTCACCAATGAACTAAATTTCGTCCTACCTACACCAACGAACTTTCAAATATTGTTCTAATATCACCCATATCATAAATTTTGACTGACACGTGGCAGTTACCTTCCACGTTGGACCGATTTTTTTTATATACCTATAAACTTTCAAAATCGTCCCGACTTGACCAACGAACTAATTTTTGTCCCGACTT
>BQNB010120946.1:6854-20543 GCA_026074375.1 Tanacetum coccineum | reverse complement strand
CATCAAAAAGGGGGAGATAGTTAATACAAATAATGCTCAAAAACGTTATTTATATTTTTCGACCTCTCAACGTTTTGATAATAACAAAATGTAAAAACGTTTACGATAAAATTAAACGTTTACAAATTATTAATC
Source organism: Tanacetum coccineum (assembly GCA_026074375.1). Taxonomy (NCBI): domain Eukaryota; kingdom Viridiplantae; phylum Streptophyta; class Magnoliopsida; order Asterales; family Asteraceae; genus Tanacetum; species Tanacetum coccineum. The sequence goes on along the minus strand of BQNB010120946.1, from coordinate 20,408 downwards.
GTAAAATTCCATTTCTAAGATTAGTAATCACTTAAGGTATGAACAAACAAATAATTAAGCATGATTAGTGATCAAGAAAATAATTTTCTCTTATCCATTACATTTTTACAAAATATTTTCGCAAAATTAATTATACAAAATAGTTTCTAATTAAAAGAAAAGTTTTATTAAAAACTTAAAATTTGAAATTCAAATTTTCCCCCAAAAACGAAAGCTTCTACACCAGATACAACATTCCTCACAAAAAGACAAAAAAGGGAGCGAAGTCTAGGTGGCGGCCCCCTTATAGGCATGGCGGCCCCCTTATTTATATGGGACCGCCGGGACCGCCACCAGTTACCGTTAGCTTTTCATGTCTATAAATACTGGTCCACCCCTTGCTGAAAATTATTCCTCTTGGCATGAAATTTTTCAGTCTCTTCTTTCTCTTTCTAAAACTCTTGATCACTATCATACTTCGATCTTGTTTTAAGTGATCTAATCTCATCTTCTCATCTCTTCCATCTCATTCAAGTGCAAGAGAAGAACACTCATATTCGTCAATAAACGAAGTGTTAATTAGTGATCTCTCCTCTTTTCTTCTAAGTAACAAACCTCTATTGTATTTATCTTGTGTATTTGTGTGATTCGGATATTGTGTAGATCTTGTGAGTGTGTATATCTTGTGAAGTGGTAGGTTGGTTCTAGCTAAGATTAGGACTCGACATTTAGCTTAGTGTCAGAAAATAACGTAAGCGACGTGTAAATGGTTTTCTTCGCCTAAAGGGAGCTTGTTGACATAGTGAAATTTCGAGTCGGATACTCGGGGAGTAGAGTAGGGCGAAGAGGTGCTTCGTAAATGAACCACTATAAAATCTTAATGTCTTGGTTTGGTTGTTTCTTTCCTTATCTCTTTATATTATTATTGTTGTTATCTAGTTTTAGTTTAGATAGTTATTGCTTGTTCATATTGTGAATTGGTTGAACATATAACTCGGATCTAAACATTTTTGAAAGTAAACTTTTAAAACGTAAAACAAACGTGTAAACTATTCAACCTCCCCTTCTAGTTTCCACAAGCTGGTTTAAATAACCTATTGATATTGAGGGCGCATGCTCCTTCATCAGGCTGATCAAGAAGCTTAATGTATCACAATGGAGGAACTTTCTTTTCATCCTCTCTCTCCTCAACTTTCATGACAATGGTATAGCCACAAAAACTACAAGCGGGGAAATTTTGTTTACCTGCTATTCTGAAGTTTAAGAAAATCTACTTTTTCAAGTGATGATACTATAGTAGCTGAAGAGGAAACTGTGAGAATAGTCTCTTAGAAACCAAACTTTATGGATAAAAAGATAAAATCTAAAAAGCACATACAAAACTCTCACACCAATCCTTGTTGTTTACATAAAATGTCAGCCAAATCATATCAATGTATAGTATTTTCTAAAGCAAGAATGTTCCATTAATTCACAAATAATAACATACTTCTTGATAAAAAAAAGTTACTATAAGAGTCACGACTTTATTTAAGTCAAGCACTGTGAATACTCAGGTTCTAAATTGTAGTGACTATACATGTTCCTACAAAGCTAGCTATATATCCTTCAATCATGCAGTATTTAATAAGCCTATCCATGTAGTAGTCTTTTCCACCATAACTGAAGTTTGAATCCTTGATTCATGTTTCATTCACGCCCACCTACTTAAGATGCATAACTAAAATAATATAACTAACGTTACACAATGCATTTTGTTATCAAGCTATCTTCTAATATGTCAACCTCAATCATCTCTATCTGGTGATTTCCACTATATACTTAAATTACTAAATAATAGGAGATACAGAAAGAAGGAAAGCACAAGATAAATCATAATTTGAGATGTTAGTGGTCTCAAGAATCTTAAGGGCCTCTAAGCCTTTGGGATTGGTAAGACTCTCGCAGGTCTGTCAGAGGGTAAGCAAAAATGGTAAAAGGAGTAGCATGAAATATGATGATTTTTATAAAAAGATGTGAGGTGATACGTACAATGATGTCACGAAATGGGTTGTAATTAGGATCAGCAGGGTCTCGCATGAAATAAAGAACTCCATTACGTAATACCTGCAAAACACATGTAAAAAAGATTACTCGGCTTAACAGGAGAAAAAAATAATTTAGTACATTACAGAAATTGCCCAGGTGGTTTGCTCAAAATTACTAATACCATTCCTCTTGGCCATTAATTGCATAAATAATCCGTGAGAGGAAATATCCATTGCATAAATGGTGCCTCTAAGGACCACTTAAGCATTTAGCTTCCACAGTTGGTCCTATCAAGGACTAAACATCACCTATAATTATTTAATCTAATAAGCAATCCCAAACAACCCCTATAAGTTCTAAATCTGTTATTAAGCTAACCCTTTGTTCATTTGCATCTATTTATATACTTATAACTATGCATCAATTTGCTTTATTATTTTTCCTTTCTTAGATCTCTACGGGTTTTACATCAAACACAATATGGCCTAAATATTTATATATCTGAATTAGTACTCAGATTCACATATAAAAAATCATACAAATATGTTCATGCTTTGAAGTCCACAATTAGTATCTTACACTAAAAATATCTCTTATGTTGAAGTTAAATACATATTATAGTTAGTTTGTAAATTACCTAAAGTCGTTAGCGGGTTGGCAGGTTGGTAGCAGGTCCTGTTGAGGAAGTGATGGCACGATTACGGGGATGGTTAGCTAGATGAGTGGCGGACTTGGTGGTGACCGTATTGGGATCGATGTAACTGCTACTGCCAAGAAAAATTCACATTTCAACATATACTCTATGGTTTAACCCAACTATGTATAACATCACATTAATATAAATTAGTAGATTTTTAAATAAAACTAAAGTAGTATTCTAATGCATCCGCTGGTTCTGGGCTTACCACTTTGGAACCACAAACATAAGTCATCTCAAGGAAAAGAGTGGAATGAATCAACCTTCAATGACATGTCTGATAAAGGAGTGGAGTGAACTAATGTGTATGAGATCGGGTACATAAAAAATTCACATAAAAGCAACAAACATAGTTACCCATTTACACCCATTAGTGTTTACATAAAAATTCGTAGTGTTGTTGGACACTAAAATTCTTTATTATCATAGATTTAGTTTAAATAGTAAATGTTTCATGTTAACCAAACTGGGTGAAACCATTTGACCGATAATAATTACCTGTTATGACCCATTTAAACCCATTGATATTTTTCATAATATAAATCATGCTAATATGGGTTACGGGCAGTTGAGGGCATCACGTAGCTCGCAGTTGATATTTACTCTAGATAAATAGCATATCATTGCAACTAATAAGCAATTTGGGTTTCTAAACATTTCAACAAACATGTCGTGTGCATAATTATTTCGTCTTAAAAATGGATTCAATAGTTATGCAATACTAATAGTTTTTACCTTGGTTTAACGAAATTGATAATATAAGCTTATTAGTTTTGTGGTCACTATCTTCTTCTCGTTAATTAATTCATTATCAAATTCATGTACCTAAAAAGAAACAATCAACCTTGTTAATCTATGAAAAAAAACTTTATTTTGATTTTGATTTTTACAAAATCATTTAAATCCGTAAAAATTTCTTTCAAAGTAATAGTAACATATATGATGATAATTATCATGATTATAGATACTGAAATAACCTAAAATGAATAGAAATAACCTGGATCATGTGAAGTGTTAGATCTTTGTCGAATGCAATAACAGGATTGTTTAGGTTTGATTTTAAAATCATGATGACAGAATCATTTGATTCGTCCGATTGTGTAGATAGGGTTTTTGATTTTTGAGATCTGATAAAGTTTTAGGAGAGTAAATTTCGTGAACAATAGAAGCGTGTGTTGTGATTGTGTTGTTTAAGACTATTGATTCAATATTCTTATCAAAAACCCTAATTTAAATCTTCATCTTGTTGTGGTGTTTGAACAAGTCGTCTTAATGAATCCAGGAATGAAAATCATACATATATAAAGCATGGTTGTCGATTAGATCCTAAATTGTAGCTATTTTGAATATTGAAATTACTTCAACCGATCATATTGATATAATACGTTATATTTGGCAACTCGTATGCGTTTCATAAAACAAATCTTCGGTTCTCTTGGAAAGTCTCATGTTTTTCAGTCAAGTAAACTGATTTGTTATGTATTTGTTTTTTAAGTATTTGACACAACTATCATTGTGGTCTAATGGTAAATGCAATTGTTTGTGTATCAAAAAACCCATGTTCGAATCCAGCAAGTGACCAAATTTTTAACAATTTTCCGGATTTCATTAAATGTTTACGTGTCAGTCTTGAATGCATAGGTGGCATAATTAGTTGCCTATGTGGCATAAAATTGATGACTTGGACTAAAATTGTGCTGATTGGAATTTCTTTAAAGATGATGTGACAATAATTCTGGGTGAGGTGACATTCTTTGGTGATTATGTGGCATTTAAGTTGCATGAGGTGTCATTTATTTATCTTGTTATATATAATGTAAGATATATACCAATAGAGTGATATCTAAGTGTATATGTGTGTGACCCTCGTAGGCTCACGTATTCTCAGCCGTATAAATATCCATATGACATGAGCATTTATGCATGTAGGAATTTATGCATCTGGTTTGAAGAGTGAGACTATGGAAAGGGTCGAATTCTTTCTTATCATTTTTGGTAATTTGGTTATTTTTTTACAATTCCACACTCTTGTAGTTTGTATCTTACTTTTACATGCAATGACTAGGAATAACCCGCTTAAGGCTCGCCCACAACACATGCAACACGTTGAAAACATTACAAGGAGTTGGCTCAGAAGAAGAAATAACAGCCAAAACGATCTCAAACACCATTATTTAAAGCCGACAAGCATTCTTGAGTGGTGTTAGAAATTATTTATACGAGTGCAAAGATGCTATAAGTGTGGTTCTTATTGGTATATGCTTTATCTTTTAACGCATACTTTGTGTTTATTACTTGCACACTTCTTTTTTTAATCTTTCCAATAGTACGTGGGCCGTGGGTTGGTTTTTGTGGGAAAGTTTTGCAGGACAGTTACGGACCTATGTGTATGCAAATAATATGATCTTTAAACCTATTTATATTAAGTTACGCTTTGTAAACCATAGTTATAGACTTTGGTAATACGATTTTTGTGTTCAGTTTGGAAATTATAAGTGTTTCGCTAATGTCCATTCTCAAAAAAGAGTTTTTTTATGTATATTATTACAAGAGCTAGCATGGAGAATAATTTTCCATGTTCCACAGCTAGCCTCTGAGTCGATCGTTTCTTTCTTAATCATTAACTAGTTGTTTTGATAATAAAACAGATAGAGTTTGTTGCACGATTTTGAATGTCATAGATGTGATGAACCATGGAAGTGTCGTGGGCGTTTAAAGGGTTTTTGAAACCTGAGATGTGAAGTTGTGGACTACCGTCTAATCAACATAATGGTTTGGCGATCAGATCATATTGGTCTATATGGTTTAGACTTTATATCCACCTATATGCACGCCAAAATCACATTTTGTTTAGTGGTACTGCAGTTTCAGTAATCAAATACACGTGACAAATTAACAAAGAAAAAGATTTAAAAGTTTGTCAATTATCTTTACATCAGTAGAAGTGCATATGATACGTAATTTACACTAACGGACTAACCAAGCAAACAAATAAATTAGTCGGAGTTTGTTTCCTATCAAAAACAATACAATTAGTCGGAGTATGAATCCTAACAACAAGATAAACATATAAACTCTACTATAACATGGACCTTTATGACGGACTTATCCCCGACGGACCCATGTGGAAAAACTAAAGGGGGGAGGGAGGTGAATAGTTTTTACTAATTAATTTGTGAATAGTTTTACTAATTAATTTTGCTTTTCAAAAGTTAGTTTAAACTTTATGTGAGTTTGACGACATTGATGTTTGGACAATGCAATAAGTAAATATATAATGCAAGTAAATGTAAAAGAGAATAAGAAAAGATAGAACCGAGACACAAACGTTATAGTGGTTTGGCTACAAGGACACCTTCCTTGCCCTACTCCACTTCTCGAGTCACCTACTCGAGAGTTCGTAAACACTAGTCACCAATCTCCTTCAATCGGCAAAGATGCCTCACAATGTCGCTTACACCTTTTAACGGTAAAAAGTTAAATACCGGATTTTAACAAAGGTAGAATCAACCCAATGCAATCACACTTCTTTCACAAGGATGATGTATGCTACTATAACTACTAAATGATGTTCAACATACAGCAAGGTGATCTTGATGATGTGATGGAGATGCGAAACAAAGTTTATAAGAACCCATAATTTTCCTCAATTATTGATATATTAAACTAGATGCAATTTTCTTCAGTGTAATTTCCATCTATTAAATTAGATGCAACCATTTTCATGGAAAGATTTTTGCTTTATTTCATCCATAATGTAACGTAACTTACATTTTCAAAGTAAACGAGCTCACGCAACCACCAATACCAATTCCATCAACGTTTATGTCAAATAAACGTCATAATATGTCAAGCAATATGTTTTAAACTTCATTTTTACCATACGTTATCTATTTAACGTACCATTCATAACGTTTATTATAAAACGAACATTATACGTTAACATTTATATCAAAACCCCGACTACATGTAATGTTTACATACAAATCAAATGTACAAGCTTTCAAGGCATGTGTACAAGTGATCAACGCACAAAATTTGAATTACATCTTCCCTCCAAAACCAATGTACAACACTTTAAATCCCGAAGTACAAGTCGACAATGCAAGAATTCAAATAAGCCCATTTTCCCTCTATTTTTCTAAGGCATTTCGTACAACCTTTCTAGCACAAGTTACAACACTCCAATGCACCACATTTAAACATTTCTTTCCCTCCATTTCACTCCGCACACTCGGCAAAACCCTAAAAATCTAACCCGAAAACCTTAAAAAACCCGATACCTCTAAACTAGTTTCGAACCAAGTTTAAACCAAGCCAAAACCTAGCAAGCATACTCCACCATGATGCACCACCTTGCCTACCACCTTGTCACCACCTTGCACCCCAAGTAAAGCACCTTGTCACATCCTTTCACCACCATGCCGCCACCTCACCACCTACTTGTCACCACCTTGGTGATTCGAGCCCTCCCACCTTCTAACACCTTGCTAAGCCATCCTTCTAGCTTCTAATAGTCACTAGTATCTAACCTTGGCCACCACTCTTTTCAACTTGGCCACCACTCCAAGTTTCTAGCCTAATTATACACGCATACATGCATACTTTCAAAAATCAGCATTTAAACTAAACCCTACCTCAAAATCATGTTCTAGCCAAGCTAAGGAAAGGAAAGAAAAGGTTTTTAAGCTATTTTGGAACCAATGGATTAGAAAAGAAGAGTTCTTGATTCATCTCCAAGCTTTCGGGTTATATTTTATCATTTTCGATCCATATCAAGCCATGTTCGATCCATTCAAGCTCTAGTAAATCTCATAACTTGTTTTATAAGCTTTTGTCATATTTTATATCATGTATAAGCTTTCATATAATCATTTGTTCAAGCTAAACTCTTTTGGAAACCTTAAGTCTACTAGTTTGGTTTTCCTAAACCAAACGCACCCCTTAAAACCCTAAAAAGCTATATTCGTAAACCCTATAAGCTAAAAGCTATAAGCTGGTCCTATAAGCTATTTCTATAAGCTCGTTTATCATTTTTACAAGCTTAAAAACAAATCCTAAAAGCTAGAACCCATCGGGTTAAGATTTTAAAACCAAATGAACCCATTTTGGATTTTCAAAATCATAAGCTCTTTTCATAAGCTACAAGCTCGTAAAACTTACTTATTTTAGCTTATAGTAATAAGCTATAAGCTACAAATCAATTTCGAGATTAAAAATACAAAGATTATGGATTATGGACTAGAAATGCAATTCGAACCATGCAAAGGGGTATATATTGTAAATATTGAAACTTATATAGTTTTCGGGCCAAAAGTGTAAATACTCCAAAGTTAAACCACAGGGGCCTGTTTTGCCAATTTCCAAAGTTAAAGGTTTAATATTTTAAAAATATAATTAAAGGGTTAAAAGTGTAAATTAATATATACCAAGGGTATATATTGTCATTTTTATATTCTCAAGGGTATAAAGTATAATATTTTTATATTAATTATAAAAATATATTTAAATATTATAAGACTCGATTTTATTAAAGGCCGACACATTTATCGTTATCATTCGTCGATCGAAACACTATTAAATAATTATGTTATATATTTAACATAATTTATCATCCACTAGCTTTTGAAGAAACTTAAAAAGATAAAATCCTATCATTTAAACTATAATGTATCACGTTACTAGGGAATTTCAAGTGAGGAGATTTCATTTGAGTAGACGTTTTGACGAGTTGCTGGATTTATGATTTAAAGTGTCCTAGCTCCTCAAACGTTTACTGCATGACCTCTGGATTATGATAGCCCGAATAGTGATACGATGTTTTTACAAACTAATAAACCAAATGAATATTTATGTTAAACTTTATGAAGTAAAGTTTTGAAACAATCAAACTAAGACTTGACATATTACCTCAGGTTGCGTGACGAGGCTGTTTACTTCCATTTGAATTAAATTTCAAATCAATCAACTACCTTATCAAGGTGAGTTCATAGTCTCATCTTTACATGTTTGCTAAACTATGTGGGGAGATACATACTATAAACATAAATACAAGTATTTTTAACTGTATGTTATCCTGATATATTATTGCCTAAGTACCTCCATTTGCCATAAGGCCCCACTATCATGAACCGTTAATTACTTGTGGAAGTAAGCATGAATGCCGTGAATAGTTCTATTGGGACTAAACTTCCCCGTCCAGGTTCTGGTACATACATGGCCAGCGGACTCATTTCATTTGAGGAACTCCGGGTGTTTCGCAAAGCACCCGCTTGGGGAAACAACTTATGAATAACATTTACTTAAGGCTTCGGTGTCATGAGCTTAGTGCAATAATATAATATTGTTTACCATGATAATTGTATTCGTTGCAATTATTACTATTACATTTACTTGTATTCAACTATTTGACTTGTATTCAACCATTTCATTACAAACCTATGAATTTTACTCAACCTTTGTGTTGACCTTTTTAGCATGTTTATCTCAGGTAACTTAGCGGTTTAAAGCATGGAGTGGCATGGACTTGAAGTCGTCCAAACTTGTTATCATTCAAACTTTGTTTTCAATGTAGTTTGGGACCTCCTTTTGTAAAACTCTGATATGATATTGAATGATAACAAATTTTCCAAAACATCTCTTTTGAGTCGTTTTCTATGACTATGACTGTTGATTAATGAAGTAATATCCCAATTTAGCTTCCGCTGCTATATGAATTATCGGGGTGTTATAGATTGGTATCAAGAGCCGCAGTTATAAAGAACAAGGTTAAAACCTAAACTATAACTATTTTCCATCCAAGAAAGTCCTCCGTGCTACTACATTTCCTGAATAGTATGTAAAGATACATAACTATTAATTAAATATAAATAACTTATGTCATTTCCACTGGGTTGTTAGAGAATTATGTCTTCATCCACCCACCCTATTATTATCCTATCTGGTTCTAATGTTGAGGATGCTTTTTCCTCTACAAACACTCATGACTATACCCCGGCTTTACCGGACTATTTCCCAGCCTCACCGGGAAACACCTTTTTTGACCCTTTAAAGGATCTATCTAAGGATCTTTTAGCCTCGCTAACCATCTCACCTTTCCATGATGATTCATATATGAAGGTCATGCAAGCATATAATGCTACTAATAATGAATCACCTATTCCACTGCCACGAGCTCCTATTGCTCCACCAACTATTTTGCCTCTATCTCTAGTGTTACCATCATCACCACTATTTGATCCCTGAGATTTCTTTCTTCCCGAGGAGATTTTGCCACCTCAAAAACAAGCCCGTTTCTTATCATCCTCTTCTACTGATTCTTCTGCCCTACCTTAAGTATTTGAGATTGGAGAGAGTTCTCATAAGATACATCTGGAGCGCCATGAGGAACAGATCAAGACTATTTTGAATCACTTAGATGAGCTCCCTCTTGAGCGCAATGAGCACATAGAAGATAAGATAAAAGGTCTTGGTAATGGTTGAGTAATCATAGAACGAGATTTTGACCAACTAGAAACCGAACTTCAAGAAACCCGTACCCAGATTTCTGGATTTTAGATAGATCAAATAAGGCATGACGATGAGATTGTTCTTGCTCGCGTCAGGATTTCTACTCTAGAGATGCTCATCGAGGATATCCAGATTCGCCACCGATCAGATATGAAGAGTCTTCTGGACACGATCCATGAGCTCAAGAACCAGCTCAAGAACCACAAGGGAGGACCACCAGACTACTATACTAGATCCTTATCATTTACAGCTTTTGTTTAGAATCCAACCACGGGATGTGTGGCATAAATAACGACACTTGTCAAATTTTGATTATGTAAAATGTGTAGACAAGTTGTTTATGACATAATGAAGTTGTGATTCCATTATACCTCGTTGTTTCATGACACCGATTTATGTATGTCATGGTTGTCTATCCTATACTCTGTGTTAAGGTTATTCATGTATCGTATCTTCATGTATCCAGGTTACTATGGCTCTCTTACTGCCAGGTTTTCTTGAACCTTTGTATCCGGATATGATTAATGCTCAAGACATTGAGCATATAATTCCACCTACACCACCTAGAGATACTGAGCCTCCTGTTGAATCACCTATATCATTATCTCCGTCTTTATCAGTTGGATCTTCATCACCGATTAGGTCAACTATACCATGACCAGACTATTCCTTCATCAGTTAGATAACTCGTTATGGATCATACCGCGACCACTGAAAAGTGAACCAGTCCCCGAGAAACCTAATGAGTCAGATGCTTGTTAGAGTGTCCATCTCTGAAAGTCCTAAATTCCAAAATTTTCTGTTATATTATACAATGTAATATCAAAGAATGTGTATTTCTTTGTTAGGACTTGTATCAAATAAATATCTATGTCAAATGATTTCAATATCACTATGTATGAAAATTTTGATTATTATACAAAGACTTGTGATATGACTATATCATTGTATGGATTCTGATTTTGTGTTGTCTTGTAAATGTTGATAGAATGGCTCCTAAGAGGACATCAACATCTGCAGCACCAACCATGACTCATGCCGCCATTAGGAAACTAGTTGTTGATAGTGTTGCCGCAGCTCTGGAAGCACAAGCTGCTACCATGACAAATACTGACAATACCACTAGGAACACCCGACAAAGAGAAACTCCTATAGCAAGAAAATGTAGCTACAAAGAGTTTATGAACTGCCAACCTTTCAATTTCAAAGGTACGGAAGGCGCTGTTAGCCTCATCCGCTGGTTTGAACGAGCTGAATCGGTATTTCTCCGTAGCAACTGTACCGAGGATTGCAAAGTGAAATTTGCTACTGGTACTCTAACTGAAGAAGCTTTGTCCTGGTGGAATTCATTCGCCCAGCCTATTGGAATAGAAGAAGCCTACAAGATTCCATGGTCCGAATTTAAAAAGCTCTTGATAAAGAAGTATTGTCCCCAAACGGAGGTTAAGAAAATAAAAGATGAATTTTACAATCTGACTGTAAAAGGAAATGATCTCAAGACTTACGTTGGAAGATTCCAGGAATTAGCAGTTTTATGCCCAACTATGGTGCCAAATTCTGACAAACTCATAGAAGTCTTCATCGGGGGATTACCTAGAAGTGTTGAAGGAAATGTTACCGCTTCAAAGCCTCAAACTTTGGAGGAAGCTATTACCATGACCCAAAGATTAATGGATTAAGTAACAAAGCACAATTCTATGCAAGGAACCAATGATCACAAACGAAAGTTTGATGATAGAAGAACCTTCACCAATAACAACAACTAGCAGAATAACCGTAACAATAATAGCAACCGCAACAATGATCACCAACAACAACATAATAGAAGGCAAGAAACCGTCAAGGCTTATGCTGTCACCCCAACTAAAAACAGTAGGTATACTGGAAGCCTTCCCCTGTGTAAGAAATGCACCTTGCATCATACAGGACCTTGCACTGTCAAGTGTCAGACTTGCAACAAGGTGGGTCATCTGACCAGGAACTGTAGAAACAAAGGGCCAGCCACTGGAAGCAACCTACAACCAGTATCCGTAACTTGTCATGCCTGCGGAGAGAAAGGGAACTACAAAAGTCAGTGCTCATGAGCAAACAACAATGCCCACGGAAGAGCATACTTGCTGAGAGATAAGAACGCTCACCAAGACCCGAACGTAGTCACGGGTACATTCCTTCTAAACCAACATCTAGCTAGAGTATTATTTGATTCGGGAGCCGATTAAAGTTTTGTATCCATGTCACTTGCTTCTATGCTTAATATCCCACCAATTACACTAGATACCACTTATGACATCGAAATGGCCGATGAAAACCTAGTAAGCACTAATACCGTTATCCAGGGTTGCACTCTGATTTTGCTAAACCAACCTTTCGAAATTGATCTTATGCCGATTAAACTCGGTAGTTTCGACGTCATCATTGGTATGGATTGGTTATCCAAGTATCATGCTAGAATTATTTGTGACGAGAAAGGCGTCCACATCCCCATCGACGGTGAAACTTTGATCATACAAGGTGATCGAAGTAAAACCTGACTAAACCTCATGTCCTGTATTAGAACCGAAAGGTATATATCCAGGGGATATCAAGTTTTCATAGCCCAAGTAATGGAGAAGAAGTCACACGAAAAACGACTAGAAGATATACCAGTAGTTAGAGAATTTCCGAAAGTTTTTCCTAAAGATCTACCCAACCTTCCTCTAATTCGCCAAGTAGAATTCCAAATTGATTTAATTCCAGGAGCGACACCAGTAGCCTGAACACCCTACATATTAGCTCCTTCAGAAATGCAGGAACTATCTGACCAACTATAAGAGTTAGCAGACCGAGGTTTTATCCAACCAAGTACTTCACCTTGGGGAGCTCCTGTCTTATTTGTTAAAAAGAAAGACGGAACTTTCAGAATGTGTATCGACTACCGGGAGTTGATAAAACTCACCGTAAAGAATCGTTACCCATTACTCAGGATTGATGATTTATCTGACCAACTTCAAGGTTCGAGTGTTTACTCAAAAATTGACTTAAGATCAGGCTATCACCAACTGAGAGTCAGGGATGAAGATATTCCTAAGACTGCTTTTAGAACGCGGTACAGACACTACGAATTCCAAGTGATGCCATTTGGTTTAACTAACGCACCTGCTGTATTCATGGACCTCATGAACCGTGTGTGTAAACCATACTTGGATAAATTTGTGATAGTGTTCATTGATGATATTCTTATCTACTCCCATAACAAAGAAGAACACGAAGATTACCTGAGAATAATCTTAGAATTACTCAAAAAGGAGAAATTGTATGCCAACTTCTCCAAATATGATTTCTGGATCAATATCGTGTAATTA
>BQNB010120945.1:0-20543 GCA_026074375.1 Tanacetum coccineum | reverse complement strand
TTGTGTGGTATGAGAGATTTCGTCGGTGGAGTATGTATGTTGATATGATGAAGATGGTGATGGTTGATGCTTCTGGAATTATCTGGCGATTTAATGGAGGAGGTGGATAACTTATACAAAGGAAAGGGAACTTGGGTTGGATTATAATGCATGGGCTAGGCTAACATATGCGGGCTGGGCCATGTACAGTTGTTATGATGAACAGTGGTTTTGACATCTGTAATGATTATATATATAATTTGGATTTCAAATCATGGTGAACGAGGAGGACTACTGGACTATAGCAAGTATTAGCATATATACTAAAATGCGTGCTACAGTAGCTATAGTTGCAGCCCAAAAAATGGTTTTTTTTGTATAGTCCAGCCCACAGTATAAACCGGCCCGCATTGCTTTTTATTTTTTTTACTTATCCGTCTTTGATCTCCAAAACCATCTTCATTCTTCTTCTCATCAAATCCATATACTGGGTTTCAGATTTTTGATTTTTGGATGTGTTGTTGAGGTGCGGGAAAATTATTCCGGTTACCGGCCACGACTCTGAATGATCCGACGATATGGGTTTAGGTACTAATCAAATTTTAGTTTATCTAAATTATAATTAGGTAGGTTTTTCCTTTTTTTTACTAATGATAAGGATTGGTTCTAGGTTTTTGATTGTTGCATAAATAACGTGTATAAAAATTAGAGGTTTTGTGTGGCCGTAGCGGCAGAAGTGTCGTTGGCCTGTTAATATGGTCGAAAAATCATCAGGTGGCCTTTTTTGTAGGGTATCTTTGCAAAGTAACTTGCCTCGGGTTACCGTTGAATGTATATATAAACTGTGTTCATAAGTTGTGTATAGGCTGCGATCGCATTTTACTTCGATGTGATGATCCTTCGACTACGTTCTGTTGCCGCGGATAGTGGAAGGATGGCAGAGTGTGAGAATTGCTCACCTTAGCAACCTCCACGAGCGCGCTGACAGCGTCAATAATCTGAGCCAATATAATTTTTGTGGTTTGTTAACCTGAACCTCTTGATTTGATGGTTAAGCTAATAGTTCGTCTCTATTGGACATGATTCACATTTTTAAAGGGGTTGTTTCGATTCAGTGTAAGTGGATGGGTGCTCGGATATGTTTAAGGAAACTATTTATCGTCTTCCTACTCTATCATACACCAGGGTTGACCAGTTTAACAAGACTGCTTATCGGCTTCCTACTTGATTGCTAAGGTTCTTAGATCGGTACTTTTTGTGTTCATTAGTTTCTTTCTTCAGTTCTTTGCATGCGTTGGTTTTGGCTGTTATGCTTTAACATACCATATCTATCATATTTGCATCTTACATATTGCCTATGTTCTTTGATTATAGCCTTTGTATATACATTGCTTACTGAAAGTTGCCAATCATAGTAAGCACTTAGTATAGGCCTTTTATCTTACGCGAACAACCCTAACTATGAACACTAAAAGTAAGTCTGTAAAAAAAAGTTGGCGTATGACTCTAAGTTAGAGTCTCAGTTAATTAGTGTTTCTAAGAAACAAAATTCAGACTTCGATAATGCATTCGGCAACGCTACTGTTGTCAATACTCATAACCATAGTTCAAAATCGCCATCGGTTATACATCATTTCCATAGAGAGTCATTGTTAATAAGAGATCCCCTTACTCGCGAGCCTGCACATAGTCGCATTAATATTCATTCGCAGCGAGTGATGATGGGTCAGTGTTCAAGGATAAACGACGAATTTGTCAACGCATCAACATGTAAGTATAGGTCCGTGTCGCGACTTTCATTCTCCCATAAATGTGTGTTTGCTAATATTTTTCTTTCTTGGATATGCAGCTGCAGAAATTAAACACAATAGTAAGCAGAAAGAGTTACTTCTTTATAAGTTCAACTGATTTCCAGCTAACAAGGAAGCTGTTCCATTTGCTGAATAAATCCATGCTCCTTTTGCAAACGCACCAAAAACAGTCTCCTTAGGTGTGTACTCTGTGCAACTGCACTTTCTCTATACATTTATTCATAATCGCTAAGTAACATGTCTCAATGCAGGTGACACTAACTTAGATTTCTTCCACGACAAAACTGATTCGCCTTCGTATCAGCAGATAAGGAACCGCACCCATGTATAACAGCCATGAGTTCACTGCCTTCGTCAACGGGTTTCAGTTCACCAAGAAACTACAACCATATCTAAGCGTTAGAATAGTATATGCATTTATACATTATACTCTGACATCATACACAACCAGTGTTGTTAATTTGAGTAACTATGCTGTCATGCAGCCAGCAATGGTACAAGCGGTTGCACCTTCATTTCTGAAACAATTCCCCATCAGTGTGAGCAGCGTATTAGTACGTCTCATTAATTTATTATGTATTAACATTTAACATTGGCTCATCCACTTTTCCCTTCCCACATGTATTCGTCAGGGTCATACATCAAACACACAACCTATCCACTTACAAGACCTAAATGGATAAGAACCAACGACATCCAATAGTAAGAATTTTTGAACGCCTTTTTCAGCACCTTTTTTATTCAACATTCATACATATAGGTTCATACTAATTTTATATGCCAACTGTTATTTTCCAGGGATACCTCTTGAGTACGCCTACTTAGGAAAATGTACATGCGCGTTTCATTATTGTGAAGCAATGTTTTTAGAAGCGATGTTTTCAGAATGCGATGTTTCCATTATTGTAAAACCGTTGCGGTGGGACTTCATTTTTTCTCAAAGCGATGTGAGTTTCTTTTTGCTACTTGCGTTGTCATTTCACAAGAACAGACGGCATGAAGCTAACCAAGACTGTTGCCATATCAAGGGTGCAACATCCACAACTTATGCAATGGATGAGCAATGGGAAAACTATAAATTCTAAACGTGAACGCCTAAAAAAGAAATCGGAAAAACAAGCTCTTTCTTATCCTTAAGGTTCGTCTATATTTCGTTTAACCTTTAACTGGTGAAAACAATATAACATTACGAGTAAAGCTGGGAAACTAGCAAATGGCCCACGCGGATGGCTTATGTAACAGGATAAAGTGGACGAGGTTTGAGTGTGTTCAGACGGGTCCAAAACTTTTAGTTACATTATATATTATAATTATGTAATTTGAAGTGGCAATTTTGAACACATTCCTCTTTTTTGTGCATCATATGTATAACTATGGCTTAACAGTCTCATTACTATGGTTATAGGTACCTGTTGTAGCATAAAACCGCTACGTGACAAAGGCATACTCCTGAACCAGTAGTGAACGCGTACCGGCTGAGTGACGCTGCTTCTGATAGGTGCACAGTTTCACGTCAAAGTAAGTTGAATAATAAAATCTTATCTAACATAGTCGACGTTGTAAAAAATTCATTATGTCTTTTTTTAGAAAAATAGGGTGGACATTTCGTAATTAGTTTTGCATATTATCATATGAGAAGTGAAAAGTGGACAGGAAATGGTGGGAAAGCCCTATACGTCGTATGGCACATATCAGACCCATACGTCGTATAGAGTGCATCCCATCTGCAACTTTCTGTAAAACCTAATTCGACCCAATTTCGCAAAAAAAAACTTAACATAAACTTTTAACATATAAATTACTAAAAATAACCCAACTGGTGCATCAGTGTTTCATACATATTTAAACCAACACCAATCGAAAGTGGTTAAAATGGCCTTATGCCAAACAGTGATTAATAATTACATAAAACACAACTTTATCAAACTCAAATGATTGACTTGGGTTCAAAGTTTCTTACGTCTTATCAAGTTACGATTATATAAGGTCACATAAGTAGATGACCAATCCCAAACACTTATTTTGAGGTTTATGAAAACCTGATTATTTGATTATCTCATATGCCAGAAACTAATGGATGAATTAGGCATTTATTTTCTACAATTTCAGAGTCTCAGGTTCGCTCTAAATTCCATCTGACATGGAGCTTCAGCACATTCTATAGATGAAGAGTCTTTGCTTAAACCAAGTGATTTTAGCAGACCATGTATATTTCAACACTTGAATTTAAAATTATGTGTTTTCTATTGGGTTGATGTGATTTAGGTAGAAACAAATAAAACTGTCTCGTAGCAACGCGCGGGCACCAAACTGCTCGTTTGAACACATTTTGGCAAAAAACATGAGATTGAGATATTCAAAGACTTTTCATCAAAAAAAAGATATTCAAAGACTAATTTTACATAGCAGATATTAGGTTGAACGAAATGGGACCGAATCATTTAGTCGGTCATCCCATGTGTTACATGGGGAACGCGTCCCCTCCCATTACACAACCAACAAACGAACGCGTCCCAACAGATCAAACCATTTCATTCGGTTCGCAAAATGACCGAACAAATTGAAACAATTTAACAAAAAACTAGCCGTTGGCCATTTAATGTATACGGTTGAATTTAAAAAAAAAATTAACCCTCTTTATTCACTATAAAACCCTCTCATTTTCTTCTCATCTTTCACACATTATTTTCTACAACCTACAATTTATATACTAAATCAAAACAATGTCTTCCAAAACTTCATTCAATAAACAACACCTAAATCCCCGACTTGTCAAACAAACCGTTTCACTAAAAATCGACCCTAACTTTTTGTTACCACGCCAATCCCCACCAATTCCTTTTAATCACGCCGGAATCCAATACCTTTCCCCACCAAATCCGTATTCGGTTCCTTGGTATACCCAACAAGCGCAAAATCAAATGTATAATCCACAACGAGCATCACCACCGCCAAACCAACCTTCTCTGATCCTGGCTTTTAATCTTAAGTATTACAATGAAGATCATGAACATTTAACTGGAAGAGCATTATCTACGGCGTTGCTTTTGAAAAAAAATCAAGGAGCGTTAAAATTTAGACTATTAGTTTAATTTTTAATTTTTATTGTAATGTTTTTATTTCCGTATTTTTATTTTCGTTTTTTAATTTGTAATGTTTGATTATTAATGTCATGTTTTTTAATTTAAAAAAAAGTGTTCGGTCGCCTGTGAGGTCAACATAATGGGTGTTTGGTCTGTGTGTGGTCTAGAAAAAAGAAAGCTGAGTTGGCGTTGAGGTGACGGTCGCCTGTGTGATCGCCATAACACTTAGCCTTAGAGAGTGTTGTTATCGATGGTAACCTTGACATGGGATGTCAATCCCTTTTAGTGTACTTACTCTACTACTCTCTGAAAAAGAAATAAAAGCCTTTTACTCTTTCTAAAAGGCGCATCATGGTGTCGCAAAGGCTTTGCAAAGGCGCGAGGCGTGACCTCCACGCCACGCAATAGACCAAGACTTGGGCTTAAGGCTTGACGTGAGATGATGAGTGATGAGTGAAAAAAAACGTGATAAGACGCGATAAAACGTGATGCATGGAGGCTTTTTTGAATTCAATTTCGATAAAAATCGTTTTTTATATAGAAATGAAAAATATTATGCAAAGATAGTTTCTTGACTTTATTCCTTATGTATGACATTTTTTGTAAACTCAATATATTTGAAATATGATATAAATATATAAATTTATAAATATTTTCATATTTTGTGCCGCTTTAAGTCACGCCTTTTAAAAAACGCCATGACTCGTCATGGCTCGCAAAGGCGTGAGGGCTTGGCGGACAAGAGTCATTATGCTCGCCTCGGACAGCTCAGTCGCTTGTGAAATATAAACGCATACAGATTATAACTCGTGAGCGCGTTAAATACCTTTATGATCTATTATGGTGAGTTACGTGAGAGAAAGTGAGTAATATAAAAGTGATGCGATGTTGATTCTCTGTTGTCCGTATTTTAGTATTTTTCGATGATTACGCAGAATTAATGTAATGCTTATGAGCTTTATTTCAATGATGCGATTGTTTAATTAGAAAGATATATAAGATGTAGATTGGGGGGTTCTGAGTCGCACTGTGAGTGATCATACACTAATTGGGATCGCTCGTTTCGCGTTGAATATGAATTTGTGACTAAGAGAAAGTATAGAATAGTATAAATGCCTTGTCGTATTGGCGATGTTTTAGGTTGTGTTTCTCGAGATCGCCTTTGTTGTTTAGATCGTCTCTATTGAACACTTTAGCACGAAATATGTTAATGGATGTTGTTAGTCGCATGCGTCGTATCCTTGACACTGCGGATAGTACTAATAACACAAGCTTATTCTCGTGTAACTGATGCTGTGCCATATGTCCTCTGCGTGCGAATAAAACTCGTGAAGATATAAAAGCTGCTGTCACTTTGTACGTACTTGTAATCTAAATGTGGAACGTCACATCCAATGGTGGTGCCCGCATAAGTGAACTAGTTGGCTCTTAAAGAGCAGACAAGCTAGAGATGCAAGATCCCGACCATGCACGAACCTATATGCACATCTAGACCTAAGGCAGATGTCGGAACTATTACTCGGCTTGCCCAGCTGTGATGTATCTCCGCAAATGTATTAAGAGACGTCGATCTAAAAAGTTGAATAAGACGCGATTAGAGGTTACGTTAGCCTCATTAACAAGCATGTGTAGCGCGTACTTTCGATATCGAGATGTATGTTGTTCGCTCTTATAAGTTTATAAGCTAGTATATACTTAAAAAAATCAACATAAATAGCCATTTTAATGTCATAGATCCCAAATGATACAAATGTATAATGTATGAACTAATGGTAGACGATTACGATATGTCGCTCTCTATAGACAATACTCGGTCAAATTCACTATCTCATAGACCGAAGATGCAGACATGACATATTGTTCTAAGTATCAGTGTCACTCTGATCTATATAAGAATAGTAGAGTAGTGTATGATATAAATTTCTAAGAATGATTATAAATATTTTTTATATGTTTAGTGCGCGCTTCAAGTTCTGCCTTTAGTAAACGTACTCTGACATCGTCAATAGGCTCGCCAAAGAGCAGATGAGTGCTAGATAGCAGACCCTATAGCCATCACGATCCTTCCAGTCACCCAAGCTTCCACGGTCTGATGTTTCGATTAAGACACGTTGACGAGCTAAAACTACGACTATTCTCTTTATGTGAATCATTAGATCAAAACAGGAAACTACTAGACAACAGAGAACTCGCGTCACGTCTTGTGGGACAAAATGTAGTATCAGCAATCATTTTTGCGAGTTAGTTGTAAAGATACATGTGATAATTGCGGTTGTGCAAATGTCTAACGAAGTTTATTACTATACACCTTTGTTGTTGTATAAATAGATTCAACTAAATGTCATCCTCAATTATGTTTTTTGTATATCGAGTGAGTTTTTTTTGTTTCAATTGTTTATTTTTATTTTTTGTTATAAAGATATAGTTTTATAATACCTTCATAAACCGTATAATTAAAATCAAGCTATCGAATATGTGCTCTATCCATCTGCCAAAACTCTAATAAAGAGTATAAATATGACACGTTTGAGCAATGTAAGTCGTTCATCTCAAGATAAGGGCTGCCTTAATGTACTAAAATGAGTTTGGACTTTAAACAAACAATGAAGTTGTATCCCAACTGTAACTCTCCATTGAAGATAAAACAATTAGTCACCATGTTTAGCTTTTTGTTCCGTGATTTTGTAAAGCCAAATTATATAAAACCATCAAACACAAAACCCTATTAATTTCTTAGTCCTGCACACATTATCCTGTTCGAACCAGTATATATGTAATGTTTTTTAATTTATTATGTAATGTTTTTATTATTAATGAAATTTAATTTGGTTGTTAAAAAAATTGAAATTGAAAAAAAAAATAAAGGTCGTTTTATAGTGACAAAAGGTCGCATGTAGGTCACCGGAGAGTGAAAGCTGACGTGGCAGACAAAAGTCCGGGTCACGACTACGTGCCATAGTGACCAACCTTAAAACTTAAAAGCAAAACTATTACTACTATATTCATGATTCTAAAAGGCGCGCAAAGGCGCGAGGCGTGACATCCACGCCACGCAATAGGCCAAGGCTTGGGCTTAAGGCTTGACGTGAGATGAGGAGTGAAAAAACGTGAGAAGATGCGATAAAACGTGATGCGTGGATGCTTTTTTGAATTCAATTTCGATAAAAATCGTATTTTTATATAGAAATGAAAAAGATTACATGCAAAGATAGTTTCTTGACTTTATTCCTTATGTATGACATTTTTTATAAACTCAATATATTTGTAATATGATATAAATATATAAATTTATAAATATTTTCATATTTTGTGCCGCCTTAACTCACGCCTTAAAAACGCCATGACTCGCCATAACTCGCAAAGACGTGAGGCTTGACCATGCCGTCACGCCACACCTCACGCTATTTATAACTTTGACTATATTTATTGTTTTGGAAAAATGTATGGAGTGACAGAGAAAGTAAATCCATTTTTCACAAAATAGTAACTTAAATTTGTTTGTATCCGTAATTGCTAAAGTATGCAAGTAATCAAACTCTATCATGCTTGTTTTTTTTCGGTTTTTTCAATTTTTTTTATTTTTTTAAAATTTTATAATCCTCTCCTATATAAAACAAGCTATCCTAAATCTGCCATCCATCCCAAAACTCGAATAAAATGACACGTGACAATTAAACTCATCCAATGGCCCTTAATAAAAGTTGGCTTTAAACAAAAAATAAAATCCCAATAACTCTCCATTAAGATCAAACATTACACCAGTTTTTTTCCCCAAATTATTAAAACCATCAAACAAAAACCCTATTTCTTATCCATAACACATTCATCCTTCCAACCAGTTATCCTCAAATTAGATATCCTATAAACAAAAACCTAATTCCTTATCCCCTGATAAAAAAAATGTCAATTCAATTCCTTATAACAAACCGGCAAATCATATCCAGACCAAAACAAATTCAATTGTCAATATAACAATTCAAAAAATGTTGATTAAATCAATATTTTGGGTTGCCTATTATCATAAACCAAAAATCAAGCAAAACAAATCTTATCAGTGATCATAAGCAGTTGCGAGCTAAACGAATCTTATCATTGATCATAAGCAGGCGCGTTTAGTTTTTTGATGTTGAAACATTATATTCATGCAAGTCTCGATTTTTAAAGGATATGTAATAAGAATTATGATTTGGGAATGATTTTGTATTTAAGAAATTAATATATGTAAAGTATGGATTTTTATAATTTCATGAAGGTGGAAATGATATAGTTTATCAAAATTATATCAGTGATTTATAAGAAGTTGTTGTTTCGAAACTTATTAGCAGTCGATTGTTTATAAATGGAAGATATACGTGACTTCAAGCAATCTTTTACCTTGAATTGTTTGGTTTTTCAGGAGCAGTGAATTCTCAAAAGGAGTATTGGGGAGTGACAAGACACTATCACAAAGGGAAGATGGGAAGCTCGACACTCACATATGTGCAACAATTATAATATATGGATGGAAATAAAACATGCCTAAGCTCCATGTGTGGAGTTAACAATATCGACTATATTCTTATAATTAACATATTTAGATATCTTTTTTGAATTTAAACCACGGTCCCACATGAAACAAATTAGTATCCCTTATGATAACCTGTAGGGAGGAGTTCAGTAGACCCGCTTCTTTTTAAAAACATATTTTTTAGACTTCAAACCTGTTTGTTGTTTTACCGTTTGGGAGTCGTTTAGATATTGTAAGTTTATAAATTCAGTTTATTATTTTAGCCATAAATTTATAAGGTTTCAGTTTATTGATTTACAACATCATATTATATATAAGAACATGTTGGAATATTCTCAAGTATAAATTATATATGTCCGAAAATCTATTCGAGCCTATGGGGACGCACGCGTTAATATGTAGAACAACGATTAAATATATTAATGTAATATATTAGTGTTTAATAAATGAATTCGATTAAAAATTAAACACGAATTATATTAGCGTTTTAGAACGTTAAAAGGACATATGCAAAAACCTGGGAAAAAGGCAAGTCGTGGTTCACCCCCCTTTGTTTCCTTTGGTCGGCCGAATCCCAATCCTATAGGGATTGGGAGAGCTTGCTTGCATGCCAAGTTAAGAGGGTTATAAATAGAGGTCTAAGGCTTTCATTGTCTCATAACTTGAATAACCTAAACCCTAAAATCCCTTGGTGCTCTCCCCTTTTGTTTGACCGATCCTCAAAACCCTCTAGGGGTTTCGGTTTTGCTTCCCTTGTCGTGCGATCGAACCCTACACCCTTAGGGGTTCAGTTTTCGATCAAACACCACAATCATGGTGGTTTTGTTCGTGTGTTGATTGAATCAAAGACGAAGGTGATCGTTTGGTTAAACACTACTAGTACTAGCATACCTCGTTGTTTGCTAAGAACGTATTGTGTGTGTCGACTTAGAGGGATCATACTTTTGATCCTAGTGGTTTCGCGTGGTGTTATACATACGCGTATATTCAAGACGGTGGTTCGTTTATTGCTAAAAGGTACACACCTTCTTGAACCCTTGTTAACTATGTTATTCTATACGTGTTAATCTTCCACTGCGTACTCGTGTTTTAATGGTTAATAGTTATAAAAACCCAACAGTGGCATCACGAGCCATCGCGTAGAATTGATAGTTACAAGTAATAAAATTTGACAAAAATTATGGTTTTTGATTAATTTTTTAAGCCCTTTGGGCGTTTTATGCATAAAGATTCGATCTTTGCGCATCAAGATTCAATCTTTATTGGTTATAAATTTAATTAGACGAATTCTAGGTTGTATGAAATTTTATTGATAAAAATTAACGTGTTTAAATTGTTAATTGATCGGTTTTATGTTTATATTAATTGTTAATTCAGCATCCTATTGATAAATACATGCATTTTATCATGGAGGGATTTGATAATAAATATTGTTAATTGTTAAAAGTTTTATGCCAAATTTGAGATCAAGAATGTAAACATAGACATTAAATCTGTTTCTGAAAGATCCACGACTTTAAAAGCTAGGGAAGACCTTGGCTATGTCTTAATGGGGCCTAAAAGTTGCTTAAATTTTATGTGCTATGTGGTATATATATTTGTATATGGCTTACGCAATCGATTATATCGATGGATGTGACCAGAGTCATTGGACGAAGGAGCCTTATATGGATATATACATGTTTTAATTATTAGATAATTAGGATCATAATTGATATTTGCATGACTTAATTGTTAAGTGTTTCTTTTAAATAAGTGTTATACGTATTAGTTTTGTGTTTATATTGTTTTATTTTAAGTTTTGACTTATGAGAAAATAAAATGGGTTTTTCAAAAAATAAATATAAACATGACTATAATCTCTGAAATCAGGTTTTCTTATGGACTATTTTATATTTCATAATGTGTTTTTCAAAATAAAGTTTTATTTTTATATGACGTAATTTGCAAAAGTCTACTTAGTTGCCAAGGATAAGGTTCGGGGAGTACTCATCAAGACTTCAGTCTTGTAGGATACATTACCCCTATAATTATCTGACTTCGTTGTAGGTTTCCTTACCTTGCATCTATTTAAGAAGTCGCAAATAGGTCTAGGGTTTGAATAGGTTTTAACCATTCTTTAATCTTTTTCCCGCCGATAAATATATAAATCTTTGAGTTTTGAAAACACGTTGAATCATCAATTTTTAAAGGTAACACTATTTATACATTAGATGTATAGAAAATGAGTGATACCATAATAAATAACTTAATTGAGTAAAGTTTTTATTAAAATTTATGATACGAAGATGTATGCATGCTTCTTCGTACATATTTGCCAAGTCAAATATTATACCCTTTAAATAAGTTGTTGCCATCCAATTTGCAAGAACACTTGCAGATGCTTTTTACTATGCGTGAGACGTATGTAGATCGTAATCCCAAGGTGATTATACACTTTTTCATGAGACGTTAGTGTTACATAATCCATAGTTTTTGATGGACTGACTTAATCGGTTTTGTGGTGAGACTCCTTCTAAACTCGATGGCATAGATGGATGAACATGCTTACAGCTATATCATTGTACTAAAGTCGTCCATAAGGTTCTAGAAATTGCATCTGGTGGCAATTATGAGTCGTTCAATTACACTTTTGAATACACCATCACTAGCAGATCAATGATGTCGCTGGTGGTATGTCAAGTAAGGATCTAGCCTTTAGTAAATACATCTGTTTATTTGATTATGCATTGGGTTAGTTAATTTTCTTCAAAGGAGTATTATTGATAATTACTAAATATTAAACTTTTATGAGTTTTGTGATGGCTACAACATGTTCAAAACATAAACCATTCGGCTTCTTTCAGGTCAATATTTGAAAGAGAAAAACTCCTGGAAATGATTTTCATGACTGGTTTCGTAACTTAAGTGAGTCTTGAGTAGTTGAAAGAAAATGTTATGCATTGACAGCCTTTATCTGCGGTTCCTGCTGCTATTCTGAAGCAACAAGTTCTTTTGCAATGTGAATGCCGTTTTATGATGCATTAATGAGGTTGCTTTGTCTTATACTTGGGAGTATGACTCCAAGAAACTTTATAGATAATTTGAAAACCCTCCTCACAATATGGCCATTGATAAGGAGGCTTAAAAAATTCATGTTTGAGAAACAAGCTGTGTGAGAGGTTTGACCTAATCCCAAACTTTCAAGCTTGCAACCAAAAGGAGGGTAAACCAGTTAGCTACTTATGTTCTAAGATGAAAGGATATGTAGAAAACTATAAGTCTCGCCGTTATGTGCTACCACAAGATCTTAGTGCGGGTTAATCTTAAATGGCTTCATAGTGATTTTGCTCTGATTAGTGAGTTATGAAAAGTTTACCTAAAAATGGCTGAAAACCTACAAGTTAATTGATGAATTTAAAGGTGGTAAAATCCAGAAATCCAATAAGAAATCGCTTAAAGCTAAAGGTAAGGGTAAAGCTAATGGCAAGGGAAATGATAAACAAGTTTATATCCCTAAGCCTAAAAATCCTAAACCTTCTGCTAAAGAGCACCCAGCTAAGGATGACACCTGCCACCACTGCAAGGAGGTGGGTCATTGGAAGAGGAATTTTCATGTTTATCTTGCTGAGTTGTTGAAGAAAAAGAATCAAGTTGGCTCTGCCAGTTCTTTAGGTATCTTCACAATAGAATTATTTGCTTTCTTAATAAATCTGGTGTATGACACTGGTTTGGCTACTCATATTTTATTACAAAATTCAAGGGTTTATAGAAGCAAGGAAAGCTGACACAAGCGCTCTCTATTATTTGTACGTGGGCAATGATGTTCGTGCAACAAAGTAGAAGCTATAGGAAGTTTTGACTTTGTTTTGCTAATGGCCTTGT
The DNA here is from genome assembly GCA_026074375.1 of Tanacetum coccineum. Taxonomy (NCBI): domain Eukaryota; kingdom Viridiplantae; phylum Streptophyta; class Magnoliopsida; order Asterales; family Asteraceae; genus Tanacetum; species Tanacetum coccineum. The sequence continues at coordinate 7,299 of BQNB010120945.1, read as the reverse complement.
GATGTTTAGATAAATGTTATTATGCACCTCTTTTATTACTTAGAGGTGTTGTTTCGGTTCATCGTATTTGGTCGAAATGGATTTGTTAGGTTTTTACGGATTTTGGAATTTTAGTTTCTAAGGAACAATGTTCTTTTATTTTAATGCTAATTCCCAGTAATGGTATGTGAAATTCGAGTCTGTCTAATCTTGTGCAAATGTTATTCTAATTTATAATGTTAGCACTAAAAAAGCCAAACATAATTTGGACTCTACTTATCTATGGCACTGTCGTCTTGCTCATATAAGCAAGAAACGTATTGAAAAGCTGCAACAAGAAGGGCTTTTAAAATCAATATATGATGAGTCATTTGATCAATGCGTATCTTGTTTATCGGGCAAAAGGAAATCGTTTCCACATCGTCCCGAAAGGGCGACTGATCTTCTTGGAATAATACATACTGATGTGTGTGGTCCACTTAGACATGTGTCAAGACAAGGTGCTAGCTACTTCATTACATTCATGGATGATTATAGTCGTTATGGTTATGTTTATCTTCTTAATCATAAACATGAGGTCTTTAAAACATTCAAGGTGTTTAAGAATGAAGTGGAAAATCAACTCGGGAAGACTATCAAGGCTCTTCGATCAGATCGAGGTGGCAAATACATAAGCCAAGAGTTTAAAGAATATCTTAAAGCTTGTGGAATTGTCCAACAGCTTACTCCTCCATACACACCACAACACAATGGCGTGTCTGAAAGGAGAAATCGTACTTTGTTAGACATGGTTCGATCTATGATGAATCTTACAACTCTGCCGTTATCCTTTTGGGATTATGCTCTAGAGTCTGCAACACGCATTCTCAATATGGTTCCAACCAAGAAGGTTGATAAGACTCCATATGAATTATGGTATGGAAAAGTTCCAAACTTGTCTTACTTAAAGGTCTAGGGATGTGAGGCGCTTGTGAAGCGGGATACGCCTGACAAACTCCAACAAAGATCTGTTAAGTGTATCTTTATAGGATACCCAAAGGAAACAATGGGTTACTATTTTTACTTCCCACCTGAAAACAAAATAGTTGTTGCGAGGTATGCTGAGTTCTTTGAGAAAAATCTCATAACTCAAGAAGTCAGTGGGAGGGCCATAGATCTTGAAGAAATTCAAGATGAAGATACATCACCTTCTGAAATCACTAGCGAAATTCCTATGGAGGTTGAAGGTTTTGAACCACCTCAAGAGGAAGTAATTCCGGTTCGTAGGTCCGAAAGGACACATCAAGCTCCAAATCGTTTATGTCTAAATGTAGAGGCGGAGGATAATAGTCTAAGGGGTCTTAATGAACCCACTAGCTATAAAGCTGCAATGTTAGATCCAGAATCTAATAAGTGGCTCGATGCTATGAATGCGGAAATGCAATCCATGATAGACAATATGGTATGGGTCTTGGTCGATCTTCCTCCTAATTGTAAGACTGTTGGGAGTAAGTGGATTTTTAAGAAAAAGACTGACATGGATGGCATTGTACACACCTATAAAGCTCGTCTTGTAGCAAAGGGTTATACTCAAACTCTCGAGGTTGATTATGAAGAAAGTTCTACCCGTCTGCTGACATTTAGCTATTAGGAATTTCATATCTATTGTGGCGTTTATGATTATGAGATACTGGCAAATAGATGTAAAAACTGCCTTCTTAAATGGTTATCTTGATGAAGACATTTATATGGTACAACCTGAAGGTTTTGTTGATCCTAAACATCCTAGAAAAGTATGCAAGCTTCAAAGATCCATTTATGGTCTTAAGCAAGCATCAAGAAGCTGGAATAAAAGATTTGATGAGGAAATGAAATCAAAAGTTTGGTTATGCTAAATCTTGCTAGCATGTGTATATCAAAAGGCTAGCTAGGCGTAATGTACATCCTTATCTTATCATGTTGATGACATAATTACATGGGAAATAACACTTTCTCAGTTTACAAAGTGTAAGGATTATTTAGAAAAGTGTTTTGCTATGAAAGATTTGAGGGAAGCAGCATTTATTATTGGAATCAAAATCTATAAAGATAGGTCAAAGAGATTGTTTGAACTTAGTCAAAGTGCTTACATGGATAAGACCTTAAAGAGATATAAAATGGATAATTCCAAACATGGTCATAACCCCATGCAAGAAAGACTTGACTTGGATAAAACACAAGGTGCTTTAACACCTGAAGAGGTGAAGCGTATGCAAAATGTACCTTATGCTTCGGCTATGGGATCCATTATGTATGCAGTAAGATGCACTAGACCTGATATTGCGTTCGCGCAAAATATAACAAGCTGTTTTCAACAGAATCCTAGTGAACCTCACTGGACTGTTGTGAAAAATATTCTTAAGTATTTAAGAAATACTAAAGATATGTTTTGGTTTATGGTGGAAATCCAGAAGCTAGACTTAGAGTTGATTGCTACTGTGATGCTGGATTTGAGACTGATAGAGACGACATCAAATCTCAGACAGGATATGTTTTCGTTTTGAACGGAGGCGCGGTGGACTGGAAGAGCTCTAAGCAAAGTACAATGTCTGCTACAGAAGCTGAATATATTGTTGCTTCAAAAGCTGCAATGGAAGCTGTTTGGATTAGGAAGTTTATTTCAGGGCTTGGTATAGTACCAATAATAAACGAGCCTATTAAGATGTTTTGCGAAAACTCTGTCGCACTTGTTATTGCTAACGAACCAGGGAGAGAGGCGCTAGATACTATCATAGAAAATACAATTATGTACGCGAGTGTTATTGAACTGGGCGAGTAAATCTTCTTAAAGTTCACACAAAATGGACTAATTTAGTTGAATCCTTTTACGAAGGCTTTACCTAAAGGAAAGCTTACTCAACATGCTAGGAGCATAGGACTTCGTTTAGCTGTAGTTTCATGTAGGATCTGTGTTTTATGTATTTGGATAAGGGTTCTTGAACAGTTTTCTTTTACGATACTGATACATGGTATTTTATTATTTTTAACTTAAATTGGTTTTAAATTTGCGCATGTATTAATCCATGAATTATGTTTATTATTCTTAAATTTAATCACATTGTCGATTACAAAATATGGGAATATTGTTAAATTTAGACAAATCTGAGTGATTGGTGATATCGTAGATATTAAAGATGTGTCACAAAATTACATATATGCATACGATGAATATAGGATTTCCACAACTAACACGTTATTACTTTATCGATCAGTCATTAGTAAATCTTGTAAGTGATTTATTTACGAAATTCCGTAGACTTGCGATACAACGTAGGTATTGCATATGTGGATAATTCTTCTTTATCTAGTTTAAGATATCCTGGAAAAATGTGACTAAAAGGGCCTATTTTCGGAAGGTGATTCATGAAGTGATGACTTGACACTTGTAGTCAATAAAGAATTTGTTCCTTCAATGGTTGAAGAATGATGTCACTAGGCCCCTCGTAGAATTAATCAGATGCGTGTATGGCTGTACCCAAAAACTCATGTAGATGTGTCTTATTGATTTTTGGTAATCTTGATTAGTTACATATACGAGAAACAAAATCGTTAAATAATGGAATGACCTTGATCCATATCCATTTTTAACACAGTATCAGAAACAAAGGGATTGTAAATTCATAAATCATTTGTACGTGTCTTTATGAAACCACACTCAGATATTTCTGGGAGCATTGGCGTGTTGCTAGACGCTTACCAATATTATTTTATTATTTATACATGTCTGATATGTGTTTAATCACAAATCATTTTTCCTTATTAAAATAAGCTTAAAAACCAAAAATATATGAAAAATACATTATATATGTGTGTTTTGTAATTTATGTCTTGCAGGTAATGGATATATCATAAATGGACAAAAACGAAGCCAAGATGGACAAAAACGAAGCCTAATTGGACAAAAACGAGCACGAGATCGAAAAGAGCGTAAGAAATCGAGGTCGAAGGCGTATGCATCCTTAGTGGGCCAACCCGTACCTATTTTATTAGGCCGGGTCAGCCCATTAACTTTGTATCTATAGAAAACCCTTAAACCTTATATATGAGTCCAATCCATAAGCCTAAAACTCAATTCGGCCCAAGTTATAAAACAAAAGCCCAAAACCTAATAACCCGTCCAAGTCAAACACCCGGTCAAATTTAATGTGCATCATCTTCCCTTTTCCCTCCCATTGTTACTCAACAACGCACCAGGGTAAATCAATCCACTCCCACACATCTCAAGTGCTTCTAGAAGATTTAGCTGACAAGTCTGACTCTCCTATTAGCCACGCTAGCAATCCTCAGCAATGCCATTGGCTAGGAAAGCGTGTAAGTGATCTAACGGCTCGAAATGATGGGATAATGAGGTGGTTATGATTAGAAGGCTATGATTAGAAGAAGAGGACGCTCCTGGAAGGCTAGAAGGTTCCCTTACCCTCTATAAATAGAGGCCCAGATCACACATTAGAGTGGAGTAGGATTTAGCTTAAGCTTTTAGTAATTTAGTAGCTTATAGTAGTTTTTCAGCTTAATTTTCATTGTATTTTCCTTTTCCAAGTATTGTAACCATTTGAATATTAATAAAATTTTGTTTGATTTAAATTCGAGTTTAATTCAAGTTTTTCTCTTATGCAATTATGGTTTAAGTTGTTCAAACTAATCCAATAAGCTTTCATAAGCTCTTTATTACTACTTAAGCTAGCTTATACTCAGTTAAGCCTTCAAAAGGCCTTCAAAAGCTTAACTGAATTATTACTTTACTCTCAATCACTCAAATTACCTTAGCTTATGTTTTGGAAGATAAGCCAGACATGGATGGGCTTATAGACCTTACTAGCTTGTGCAAACAAGCTAGAGCTTGTTGATAAGCTCTTAAGAGCATAATTAGATCCCTGTTTGGCTGGGATCAAGCTACTCTTAATTTTCATTCAGTTTTAGCTTAATTACTGTTTTCTTATTAGTTTGCTTATTTGTGCTTACTTTTATTAGTTATTGGCTTAATTTGTTCTTTTATTTGCCTTGTACTTAATTTGTTTTTAATTATTCAACTTAAACCTTTCTCTTATAGCTTTAAAATGGAAAACCAGTTTTTAAAGGGGTGTTTGGCACAAGCAGCACTAACACATGTTAGTGCTGCTTGAGTCACTCTTGGCCTTTTAGTCAGTTTTGACAAGCTTAAATAAAACCTAAAAGTTAGTTTTAATAAGTTGTTAAAGTTTAAATATCAAGTTTAAGGTTTAATCTTTAGGTTGTTTGAATCCATGGTGATAGAATTGCTAATTTGCTTAGATCTTGATTAGTAGCAATTAGGTGTTGATTTCATACTTGTTTAAGTTTCAATATGCAATAGAATGAAGTAGGTTTAAGTATTGCATTTGTCCTTTGTTTTAGTCAAAATCTGTTTTAGTGTCTAAATCTTATTTCTAAAGTTTTAAAGTTCTGATTTCAATAGCAAGTTTTGATTAGATTAAGTTTGTTTAAGGATCTAAAATTGATAGTATAAGTTCATTAGACATTAAGCTTAATCTGTTTTTACTTTTTGAAATTTTAAATCAACTTATTCTAGCTTAAATATAGGGCTGCAAATTGTCTTTTTAAACTTCAAAAAAAACCCAAAAAAATATTAGTGTAGTCTGTCACTTTTTCAAGTCCTTTTTCTAGCTTATTTTCCATACCAATTTTCTTAATTCTTGTTTTCATGAGTTCTTTGGATGTCAAAGTTAATCTGTTTTTAGTATACAACTTATTTCAAGTGCTTATTTGGTCTCAATTTTAGCTCAAAGTTGGTTATTTTTCATTAAAAACTGCTTGTTTAAGTCTTCTGTCCTTTTAGATTTTAAGAGCTTTTCAGCTTAATTTGTTAGTAATATTCTATCATATTTGCTTATTAGGTCTAGGTAGTTAACTGTTTTCAGCTTATTTGCTTTTCACTTTGCTTATTGAGTCTAGGATTTAAGCTATAAATCTGTCTTCAAAAGTGTCTAAAAAGCCAAAAACAAAATAGCCTGAACTGTCATTTTCTTTCATCTTTTTCTAGCTTATTTCATTAGGAGCTTTGCTTAATTCTAGCTTATTTGTGCTCTTTGAGTATCTGTTTTCATCTATTTTCTCTTGCTAGCTTATTAGTAGTGCTTATTAAGTCCTTATTCTTAGCTTGAAAGTAGTAAGTTAGCTTTTTAAACAAGTCCTTTTTAGTCAAATTGTCTTAATGCTTTAAGTACTTTTCCTGCTTATTTGCTTTGCTTATTTTTAGTCTTATGTGCTCATTAGGTTTAGCTTTAAGTCTGTTTTAGCTTATTTGTTTTTCTTAGTTGCTTATTTAGTCTAGAATCTCAAATAGTTTAGCTTAAAATTTCAAAGTCTTAAAAAGAGAATCTGTCACTTTTGTTAAGCTGTTTCCTAGCTTATTTTTAAATTCCAGTTTTAAGTCTTTCATTAATATTTCTTATCTTTGCTTATATTTTAGCCTTCTCAAAGAGAAAAAAAATGTTTTATAAATAAAAGGTCACAGGGGTCGAACCTGTGACCTCTCCTTCACACACACAAAGCCTTAACCACTGCGCCCTTGGGACTTTTTCATAAGAGTGTCATTTCATTTATTTTTCAAAAATTATTTTAATACATTTAGGTTTTATAAATTTGAATTTTAAGTTTTTAGAGTTTATTTTGCTTACCCGTTAGTCGTTAATTTCCCGTTAATTGTTTAATTGTCGTTTAAATTTAATTATGCCTTTAATTCTAGTTTAGTGTGCCTTTTATTTGCTTTCTCTTGCGTTTTTTAGAATTAGAAATCAAAAACAAAAATATTTGATATTCAAGCATTAAACGAAACACTTTTGTGGATTTCAAATTCACCTCTTGTCGGGATACGACATCCGGGAGATAAAATATTGTTTGTCCTCAAGCAATTTTCTTATCAAATGGGATACTCTCTATACTACAATTAATTTGAGATATTTAGGATACATATTTAATTATATATAGACTATTTGGATCTAACCAATGTCCAAGTGGGAGCTGTTGGAATATGTCCAAGTATAATTTATATATGTCCGAAAATCTGTTTGAGCCTACGGAACGTACGCATTAATACGTAGAACAACGATTAAATATAATAATGTTATATGTTAGTGTTTAATAAACGATCATTAAAAGTTTAACAAGAATTATATTAGTCGTTAAAAGTTAAAGGACTAATATGCAAAATCCGAAAAAGGAAAGTTGCGTTTCACCCCCCTTTGTTTCCTTCAGTCGGCCGAATCCCAATCCTATAGGGATTGGGAGAGCTTGCTTGCATGCCAAGTTAAGAGGGTTATAAAT
>BQNB010120944.1:0-20543 GCA_026074375.1 Tanacetum coccineum | reverse complement strand
TAGATGATACTATATTATTCTTTAAGGTTTTTATAGTCCAAACGGACCCGAATACACTCCTAAACTCCCTTTTTAATTCTAGTCATCAACTATGTATTTTTAAAAGTGTGTAGAAATTTTATATAAAAGTTACCTAGTTTCTATGATGATTATCTCAATTTTATACACTTTTAGGCTTAGAAACTCGCGATATAAGGTAAAATATCATTCCGAACAACTTTAAAGTTTTATACTTAAGCCGATTCAGACCCGAAAGCCCTCAAATCACAGTTTTAATTTCTGATCAGAATGTACAATTTATAAAAAGCTATCAAAAATTTAATAGATACCGATATCTTTAAAAATTCATATCTCCTTCCTTTTAACTCCGTTTTTCACGTTCTTTATACCTACGGAATCGTCTTAAGATGTACTATCATGTTCTAAATGTTTGACTTTGTCTCGAAATTCGTGTCAACATAGAAAATACAAACTGTCCTAAATTAATTATATAAGTATATTTTGATTTATGATTTTTTTTTCATGTTTTAATTACCACAAGTCCTCTAGTTTTAACACTACATCATTATTTGTATAATTAAAGTCCACTAATATAGATTTAACCATTTCACTTTCTTTTTCATAAATAAAATGACAAGAACAATTATTAATTTATAAAACTTTATAAATTAATTTATAAACAATGCTACAACAATTAGTTAAATAAATTAACCAACACATGTAGGATACCAAATAAAATGTTTTCTTGCATTCTAACATATTTGTAACATATTTTAACCTTATATATATATTTGCTTGATTATGTATAAACCTTGGTTTCTTTGTAAACTTTATAAAATATAAACTAGATGGTGATTCAACAAGATAATAAATATGTATATATGAAAATAATGGAAATGAAAGTATGAAAAGAAATGATAAACCTTGAATGAATAAAAATATGAGATGAACACAATCTAAGCCTATGCAAACCCTTATGTTTGTTACTAACTTAAACCCACTTGATTATACTTGTATGCTTGCTTGAAAAATTGAAACCCAACTTGTATGTTGTTGTGTGTTGGAGTCGGTCAAGAAGAGAGGCACAAAGAGAGTGTGTATGAATTTTACTTGTGATAATGAAGTATATAGAAGTCTTGGTCTTTTATCCTAAAACATGGCATGACCTTTACATTATAATATAGACTAGGGAGCGTGTTGGGACGGGTTTTCAATTCCTTGTACATACTACTTAAGATTTTTCATCCTTGATATTTTCCTCCTTAATTGCTTTAGCTTGAGCATCCAAGATTTGTGATGGCGGTTTAAAATCTATTTGTTGTGGCTAAAATTTGAATCCTAGTAGTCTTATCCGTTCCTTTCAGCTTAAAGTGGCAGCTATAACATTTTCCTTTATAAGGTGATAACGAATTTATACTTATGATGATGTCACAATTACTAAGTCTTACAATATTACGTCTATGTTTGAATGGGTGATTTATTAAATTCCTTGACGGCGAGCAAACTCGTTGGTGGATCGTCCTAGGGTGACTACTGATGTGTCTCAATTTTTCGACATAAGGTTTGGCCAAAGAATGTTATGAAATAAGGTGGTGTAAAGGTTTTACTTAGTTGATATGAAATGGTTTTACATTTTATGACTACGCACACAAAATATTCCTTTCGGGGATATAAGTAGAAAATAATTTTTGACAACAGGTTCAGGGTGACCACTTCTCAGCATGGCATGATCCTTTCTGAATTTTACATAGGTGATCAGGCTATGTATAATTGAGGACTAACGATGCAATGCTCATTTTCATCAAAATAGTGTTATGTATAAGGAAGTATCGAAATAGTTATTATAGCATGACAAGACAATTTATAAGATGGGAACATGGTAGTTTATATGATGACAACAAAATGATTTGCGAGATGACCGTGAGATAGTTTATAAGACAATAGTTAAATAGTTCATGGGATGATAGTAAAATAATTTATGTGTTGAAAACAAAAATAGTTCATAAGGTTTGGCAGTTTTTGTCTGTTTTTGGTCATTTAAGCTCGTTTTTAGAGGTAAAAGATATGTGTAATTGAGCACTTATCAGTATTCGTGTAATGATTGTAAAGTAGTTTATAAATTTTTAGTTTATTAAACGACATTAAAATAATTTATCAATGATAATAAAATTATTTATAAGGTGATTGTAGAATGGTTTATGAAATGTTATTTCATTTGACGATAGTAATATAATTGTTAATGATTAGTGAAATAGTTTATCATATGGTAGTGAAATGGTTCATAAGAGGTTGTAAAATGTTTGAATGGCTATAATAGTTTTAAAGAGTGGATTGCATGAATAAATAGAGAATTTAATTAAAACTTGATGGAATTTTATCAACACATTAATTTGATAGGTAATTGATTTCATTGTTTTCCCACCAAAAGGCTTACATAATTCTCTAATACTATAATTCTCCAATACTAGTCAATACATATAACATAAAGCAACGCATCGATGGGCGATATCTGAATTGACTGGTCATGAAATCCGTGATTTTCTTGAAGTCCTCTCGGTCCTGATGGTGGGACTCCTGAACCGAAGCAAACTGACGCTCAATCCGAATACGAGTCTGTCTCTCATCCCTCATACGGTTATGAAGAATCATCTCGACTACCCTCATCAATCTAACAGTGGCACGTAGAGTAGCCCTCTCTACCTCAGCAACCTTTACCCTATCACTTAGAGCCTCAACTCCTCCTGTATGGGCACCTCTAGCAAATACTTCTGTATGCCATGCATTGCCTCCCCGTGTTGGGCTAGTCTCATCACAAGAGTCGATGCGAGAAAAATAGGTGAAGTGACAGGCATAGGATGGGTAACATCTACAACGATATCGATCAAATCCCTAAAACTTTCCTCAGGAGAATCAGCAGAGACAGAAGCAGTGGGTGCAGCCATGATCCTGCACAAGCAAGAGTTTATATAAATCGTCTTTATATGAAACCATGCAAGATACGTGCAGTACAAAAAGTAAACGTGTTGCAAGATGATGCATGGTAAAATGAATATGCACTCATGGCAGAGATGGAAACGTAACATGGCAAAATGGATTGCATCATGGCATGAATGCATGACAAGGTAAATATAGAAATATAAATAGGGCCATATGATTTATAGCTTGAGTCGAACAAGGAAGTTCGTTCATTATGAATATTAGGTCTCGGTCATTCATTTATGTAATATTGTAATAGGCTAGAATAGAATACCAGGCTCGTTAGTTAATTATGTATCATATGTGTAACGGGCTTAAAGTCTAACAAAACCTGAGTCCGGTCTGTGTCAAAATCCCTACACATCCTAAGCATGGTGTATGGGTATATAAACCATTTTCTTTGCTAGAAAAGGAGGTTGGTTGTTTATTTTCTCTTAAGCTAATATTACATCCTTCTATTTTTCTCTCTACTTTCTCTCTCTAACTTCTCTCTACTTTTCTTCTTCTTTTTCTTATCTTTGATTCTTACCATGGTGAAGTGAAGTGATTTCTTGGTTCCTACATGTGGTATCAAGAGCCAAGGGTTATTTAGGTGATTGGTTTTATGGTCTATTTGAAAACCATGACTTAATTTTAAGCCAATAAGCCCACGGCTTATTTAGGTTTTCTTTGGTTTTAGATTATTTGATTTAAAGCTTTATGCTTTACCATTCTACTAGCTTATAACTATGTTTCTTCTTGATTTCGTGGCTTATTTACTTTGAAAAATAGCGTATTTGAAGCTTATTGGTCACGGCTTATATTGGATTTACTTATTTTCTTATAAAGCCTTGTACTTTCTTTGATTCCAACACCTCTACTTTCTTAGTTTTGATTTTCGTGGTCTTTTAGTGACTAGAATAACTTATTCGGTTTGGTTTTTCTTATTCGATTATTTCAAAGCATATTTTTCAGTTTAAGAGTCCTTGGTAGTGGTTTGGTGTTGCAAGTACCTTGTTTTGTTTGTTAGTCGAAATTTTAGCAAGAAAACAAAAACATAGTACAAGTAGCGGTTTGGCCGTAGTCCCCAAAAAAATATTGCATAGCGGTTTGGTTAAACCACTACATAGCGGTTTGCTTAAACATCTGCATAGCGGTTTGCTTAAACCTCTGTGTAGCGGTTTGATACAGGTGGTAGCGGTTTATTCTTTTTTAATAATTTATCTAAATGAAACTCTGCCCATTGGAAAAGTCAACAACGGTTTGGTAAAAATTAGGCAGCAGTTTAGCGCTTTGAAAGTGACAGCGGTTTGGTCAATTTTGTATCACAGCTGTTTGCCTAATTTCTTGACAGCGGTTTGGTATAAACCACTTTGACAGTGATTTGGCTATTTTAGCAGCAGTTTGGTATAAACCACTATCACAGCGGTTTATCATTTTGACAAAGGTTTACTATTTTTCCAGCGGTTTGTCTAATTTTTAGCAGCGGTTTGTTCATAAATTAGCCAGCGGTTTGATAAACTTCTAGACAGCGGTTTGCTTCATTAGGCAGCAGTTTGTTAAAAATATTGGTAGTGGTTTGTTCAAATATTTGCCAGCAGTTTGACCAAATTTGGCAGCGGTTTGCTTAACTTCTTGGCAGCGGTTTGCTAAAAGACTTAAAGGCAATTTGAATACTTAGACAAATTTTCGTGAAACACAAGCATGGACAATTACTAATCAAGGAATTCTAATTTACACTTGGACTTAAAATACTATTAATTCTACAACCACAAACCTTAATTTCAAACAATTATACATTCACAGGTTTCTCTTAATTTAGTAAAATCCTGAAAAAGTCGCTTCTTTTCTCGGTTTAAATCATAGATTTGTAAAATCTCGTAGACGTTAATTAAATTCATTTAACCATAATCCAATCACAACACATCTACTTAATATCCTACAAATCATTTTCACTTCATAAAAAACAAATCATTCATCATGACTACTCCAATCACAACTTCTACAACCGACAGTCAAATGCATAACAACATCATGGCAGCTGGTTCAAAGGATTATCCACCAATGCTTGCAATGGGAAGATAAGCACAGTGGCAATCATGTTTCTTAAGATACATTGATACACGATCGAATGTTGATGCCCTACGGAAATGCATTCTTGAAGGTCCTTACACACCTTCTACTGTCATAATTCCAGCTGTACCAGCCATAAATGATTCTCCAGAAGTTCCAGAACGTACATCAGTTGAGACAATCTTGAATATGTCTCTCGAAAACAAAGAACATTATCAATCAGAGAAAGAAGCAATTCATTTGCTATTGACTAGAATTGGAGATGAAATCTACTCAACTGTTGATGCTTGCAAGACAGCTCATGACATGTGGATAGCTATTGAACGACTACAACATGGTGAATCTCTTAACATTCAAGATGTCAAGACTAATTTGTTTTGGGAGTTTTCAAATTCACTTCTCACGATGAAGAGTCCATGGAGTCATAAAACTTCAGATTTTACAAGATGATGAATGAAATGATAAGAAACAACTTGACAATTGCTACGATGCAAGTCAATGTTCAGTTTCTTCAACAACTTCAACCAAAATGGTCAAGATTTGTGATAATTGTCAAGCAACATCATGACTTGGATACAGTATCATATCACAAGCTCTTTGACGTTCTAAAACAGTATCAAAAGGAAGTTAATGAAATTCGTGCTGAGAGAATAGCTAAGAATGCAAACCCATTAGCATTTATTGCTGCTGCTCCACAATATCCAGATCTTTATTATCAAGCACAAAAATCTCACAAATCATATGCACCACCATCAAAACAATCATCCTTCACCAGATCTAATGCATCTACTAAATTCAAAGTCAAAGAGATAGTTAAACCAATCACACCTCCATCTGAGTCAGCTTCTAAATAAGACAGTGATCCGGAACAAGCTCAGAGAGATAAGGATATACATAAAAACTTGGCACTTATTGCAAAGTACTTCAAAAAGATCTACAAACCTACCAACAACAACCTTTGAACTTCTTCAAACTCCAGAAACAAGAATGTGGATACTTCTCCAAGGTACAAGAATGATAATCAGACTGGGCGGTTTGGGAATCAGAGGACAGTGACCATTTCTGGGGCTAAGGAGACTGTAGGCAGTTAGGTAGTGCAGAAGACTGGGATACAGTGTTTCAATTACAAGGAATTTGGTCATTTTGCTAAGGAGTGTAGGAAACCAAAAAGGGTAAAAGACTACACTTATTATATGGAAAAGATGTTGCTGTGCAAACAAGCTGATAAAGGTGTTCCACTTCAGGCAGAGCAAGCTAATTGGCTAGAGGACACAGATGAAGAGATCGATGAACAAGAATTGGAAGCACGTTACAGCTATATGGCAAAGATCTAGGAGGTTCCTATTGCAGACTCAGGAACTGATACTGAGCCATTGGAACAGGTACAATACAATACTGAATTTAATGTGTTTGCCAATGCAAAATAGCATTCTGAGCAACCTGAATCCATTAATAACACATGTGTAGTGGAAAAGGTTAATAGTAATGTTATTCCTGATTCACCGAATATGTGTAATAATGATATTCAGACCGACCAAAATGCTGAAGAATTTGATGATGAGCGTGATGATGAGCGTGTTGCGCTTGCTAATTTAATTGCAAATTTTAAACACTTGATACTAAAGAGAACAAAAACATTTTGAAGCAATTAAAGAAAGCAAACGCATCATTGACTCAAGAATTTAAAGAGAGTGACAAATCCAAATCTTGAGGAGTCTAATACTACTCAAGATAGTTGCCTAATTGCACTTCAAAGTAAACAAACTAAGCTTGAGACGTACAAGACCTTAAATGACCGTACAATTGATTATGACAAACTTGAACGTAAGTTAAATGAAACTATAGGACTATTAACTTAAAAAGAAATTGATATAAAAGAATGTTTAAAACTTAAAGCCTATGAAATTTCAGTTGTCAAAGAGAAACACGATGAGTTAGTCAAACAGAGTTTTTTAACAACGTCACATTACGAAGGTCTCGTCAAAGAGAAAACCAAGGTAATAACGGATTTGAAACTTAAGGAATGTAATGATGAATAACATAAATCAAAAACATTGGTTTCTTACCTACTTCAAAAATCAATTAGTAAAAGTAAACAAGCTTATAATGTAATGATGAATAACATAAATCATTTTAGAGAACTTGTTGATCAAGATTAGGAAAAACATTCTCATGATCATTTTCGTGCACCAACTGCTCATGATATGGAAATCCTAATTAAGACATGTTTGATGCCTCTTGCCCTAAAGACACAAAATGATAGTTTCAAATTTGTTGATGAACTTAAACAAGAAATACATGTTGATTTAAAGTACGTTGAATCCCTTGAAAAAAAGATTGACGAACTTGAATCTAACAAAGCAGATTTTTCAAACATGTATGATCTACTTCTCCAAGAGTGTGTTTCAAAAGATGTTATGTGTTCTTATTTGCATTCTTTATCTGATTTAGATGCTCATACTGAATTGTAATGCTTATATCTTCATAAAGTGAGGAGAACCGTGAATGTCTTGCCACAAAGCTTTCTAAACACAAACTAAAACTGTTAGTAAAGAAGTTTATAATGAGCTTTCATGAAGTTTTGCTAAATTGGAAAAACACTCGATTTCTCTTGAACTTGCTTTACAACAATGTCAAGAACAAATAAAAAATGACACAATTTGCAAAGAAAAAGCGTCAAATGTATTTCTAAAAGAACGTAAACAATATTTTGAAATACAAGATCCGAAAGCTCAATTGCAAGACAAGAACATTGCTATATGTGAGTTAAAGAAACTCCTTGAGAAATGTAAAGGAAAGTATGTGGAAAGTTTGATAAACCCTCTGTCGTTCGACAACCAAATGCTTAAAGGATTCCAAAACCATCAGTTTTAGGCAAACCGACTCCTTTTATAAACTCTCTAGAGAGGAAAATTTTTTCAAAGACAAAGTCGGTTCCCAAAACTAATGTGTCAGAGGGTTTATCAAAACCAGTCACTACACATATTTTGCCTCAAATAGCAAGGCAAGCTGTAAGAACCACAAATGTGATTAAACAAGGAATGTATCGAATTAACACCAGTCCAACACAAACTAAAGCACCACAGTTGCCTTAGACTTCTAGGAATACTAATCCTCATGTATCTACCTCTACAATAGTAATTCACCGAACTAGTGTTAGCAGACCATAGCTTAGGAGCACTCAAATGAAAGATAAGGTCGTGCCAAACAATAGTCAAGTAAAGTTTAAAAAGACTGAAGTAGAAGACCACCATAGGATTTCTAGTATTTCTAACAAAACAAAGTTTGTAACTGCGTGTAATGAAAATTTAAAATCCAAAACTTCAAATGTTAATGCTGTTTGTGCTACTTGTGGAAAATGTGTGTTTAATTTGAATCATGCTGTTTGTGTTTCTAAATTTTTAAATGACGTGAATGGTAGAACTAAGAAGCCTAAAGCAGTGCCTATTAGTACTAGACAACCCAAAATTCAAGCGAACAAATCTGTTGCAACACCCCCTAAGAAAATAATTGCATCAGAATCCACTATCTAAAAATCCAAGAGTTACTATAGGATGCTTTATAGGAAAACTAGTAAGGCATGGAAATGGTAGATAGCACAACAATGCCCATCAGGATATAAATGGGTTCCTAAAACAAAAATGAAATGGGTACCTAAAGTTAGGAAAGAAGATGCAAACACAAGTATTAGTTCAACAATAGATAATGCATCTAGGATAACTAATGTCTTGAAAATCACAAATACTTTAGGATCCAATTTGTCAAGTGTTCCATCAACCTCTAATTCTCTGGCAGATTGTTTAATTTATCCTATTCATTGTTGACTCTAGATGCACAAAGCATATAACGGGCAATCTAAAACTGCTATGTAATTTTGTTAAAAAATATATGGGTACCGTTCGTTTTGGTAATGATCAATTTGCTCTAATTATTGGTTATGGAAATTTGGTTCAAGGAAATATCTGACCAACAGGGTTTATTACGTCGAAGGCCTCAATCACAATCTCTTCTCGGTTGGTCAATTTTGTGATGCGGATTTAGAGGTTGCTTTCTGGAAATCTACTTGTTTTGTTAGAGATCTTCAGGGAACCGATTTACTCACTGGTAATCGTGGATTTGATATCTATACAATTTCTCTTTAAGAAACCACTTCATCAACTCTAATATGTTTCATGTCTAAAGCCTCACCAACTCAAGCATGGTTATGGCATCGAAGACTTTCTCATCTTAACTTCGACTACATTAACTTGCTTTCAAAGAAGGATATCATGATTGGTTTACCTAAGTGGAAATATGTTAAGGATCAACTATGTTCCTCTTGTGAAGTGAGTAAAGCAAAAAGAAGTTCATTCAAAACTAAGGCTGTTCCAAGCTCGAAAGGAAGGCTAAATCTGCTTCATATGGACTTATGCGGTCCAATGCGGGGTGAAAGCATAAATAGGAAGAAATATATTATGGAAATTGTTGATGACTATTCCAGATACACTTGGAATTTATTTCTAAGATCCAAGGATGAAACACCAGAAGTTCTAAAAGATTTTCTCAAGATGATTCAACGCAATCTTTAAGCTCAAGTGATTACTATTCAAACTGACAGAGGCACAAAGTTCTTAAACAAGATACTCCATGCATATTTCAAAGAAGAAGGAATTGAGCATCAAACATCTACTCCTTGAACACCTGAATAGAACGGCGTTGTCGAAAGAAGAAACCGTACTCTGGTTGAGGCTGCTCGAACGATGCTTTCAGCTTCTAAACTTCCTTTGTTCTTTTGGGATGAAGCAATTGCAATCACATGCTATACTCGAAACAGATCAATCATAATCCTGACACATGAGAAGACTGCATATCACATCATCAATGACAAAAAACCTTCAATTAAACACCTTCACATCTTTAGTTGCACATGTTACTTAACCAGAGATGGTGAAAATCTGGACAAGATGAAAGAAAAAGGGGATCCGTACATTCTGGTGGGATACTCTACTCAGTCTAAGGGATATAGAGTTTATAACAAGAGAACCTGATTGATAGTTGAATCCATACATCTTATATTTGATGAGATCAAAGAGATGACAGAGATGTCTGTTGCTAATAACACTTCAGGCCTCGTTCTCCAATGACAAAAGGAGTCAGATTATGACAACTCTAGCCCCGCGTCCCAACTACAAAATGTTTCTGCTTCAGAAGATACAACAGCTGCCTTACAACAAGAGTTGGATCTTCTTTTTGGTCCTTTGTATGATGAATTTTTCATTGCAGGTACTTCAAGTGTCAACAAGTCTTCTTCTCCCACCGAAAATTCTAAACAACAAGACACACCACCTACAATGAATATTCAATCTTCAACAGTTGCAACAACTCTAACAAATGTTAATGCTGAGGAAAACAACGATAATCAAGCAGTAGATACACATGTTCAACAAGATGAATTAATCAATCATTTTTGTACATCGGTACGAGAAGTTGTTGAGTCTTCCTCACGCAATATTGATAATTCAAATATGCATACCTTCTATCAACTACACGATTCCGAATACCAATGGACCAAAGATCACCCGCTAGAACAAGTTCGTGGAAATCCATCCAAGCTATTGTAAACAAGACGACAACTTGCAACAGATCATGAAATGTATATGTTCGCACTTACCGTGAGTACTGCTGAATTGAAAAACATCAAGGAAGCAATGGTTGATTCTGCATGGATCAAGGCAATGCAGGAAGAGCTTCATTAATTTGACAAACTACAAGTCTGGGAACTCGTCGACAAACCCTTTGGCAATACTGTAATCAAGCTAAAGTGGTTATGGAAGAACAAAAAGGATGAAGATCAAACTATAATTCGCAATAAGGCACGACTTGTAGCTAAAGGATATGCTCAGGAAGAGGGTATTGATTTCGAGGAATCATTTGCTCTAGTTGCTCGCTTGGAAGCTGTTCGGATTTTCGTCGCGTACGTTGCACACAAGTATTTTCCAATCTACCAGATGGACGTTAAAACGACATTTCTTAATGGTCCACTAAAGGAGGAGGTTTATGTTGGACAACTAGATGGGTTCGTTGATCCTGATCATCCAGAAAAAGTTTACCTTCTAAGGAAAGCTCTATATTGATTAAAGCAAGCTCCGAGAGCATGATATGATGAACTCTTAAATTTTTTGATGTCCAAAGGTTTTACTAAAGGTACCATTGACCCTACTCTATTCACAATAATATACGATAAGGACATTCTACTTGTGCAAATTTACATCGATGACATAATTTTTGGGTCAACAAACCCTAAATTTTCTAAAAGATTTAAAAATTTAGTGCACAGTAGATTTGAGATGTCCTTAATGGGGGAAATGAAATTCTTTTTGGGACTTCAGATCCACTAATCCCCTCAAGGTATCTTTATCAACCAGGCCAAGTACGCTATAGAAATTCTTAAAAACATGGTATGGATAAATGTGATAGCGTTGGTACACCAATGGCTACTAAACCTAAACTAGATGCAGACTTGAGTGGAAAACTCATGGACCAAACAAACTACCCTAGTATGATTGGGTCACTTATGTATCTGACATCTAGTAGACCAGACATAGTGCAAGAAGTATGTTATTGTGCACATTATCAAGCAAGACTGACTAAAAAACACCTCAAAGAGGTCGAAAGGATCTTTTGATACTTAAAAGGTACCATTAACATGGGACTCTGATATCCAAAGGATTCTGGCTTTGAACTAATAGATTTTTTAGATGCTGACCATGCCGGATGTCTTGATACTCGAAATAGTACTTCTGGAGGAATACAGTTCCTAGGTGATAAGTTAGTCAGCTGGATGTCAAAGAAGCAGGACTGTACTTCAATGTCATCAGCAGAAGCCGAGTATGTGGCGTTATCTGCAAGTTGTGCTCAAGTAATGTGGATGACGACACAGCTTGAGGATTATGGTTTCAACTACAACAAATTACCTTTGTATTGCGACTCTCAATCAGCCATAGCAAACTTATGTAACCCCATGCAGCACTCCCGTACCAAGCACATCCATACTCGATATCACTTTATCAAGGAACAGGTTGAAAATGGTATAATTGAATTGTATTTTGTCAGAACTGAATACCAATTAGCTGACATGTTTACTAAAGCCTTGTCCGAAGATAGGTTTCAGTATCTTGTCAGGCGAATTGGTATGAGATGTTTGACTCCAGCAAAACTAGAGGTTCTGACAAAGGAGACTGCTTGATATTTCATCAAACATCGACTTGTAAATATTTTTAAGAAAAACAAAATAAAAAAATATAAAACACATAAAACCAAATAAAAAAATATAAAATTTCAAAAAGCAAATACAAAATCAAAAAATCAAAAAATTCCAAAAAGAATCTTCTCGACATGTCTCTTGGAATCGATAACATTTACGTTCATAGAAAAGTTTATTAACATCGACACGGGCGTGTAAATGAAGTTCGAGCAAGAGTTTAAATGCTTTCAAAACATGTCATTTCTATTTTTCTTTATGACTTGTAATCGCTCTCAGATTGCAACTCGGACCCGAGCGAGAAAGGAGAGTGTACGCATGAGTGCACTTACCCTTAGAGTTAGAAGAGAAGTCTTCTAACATATGTTTTTCAAAGAGTTGAACACCATTTTCAAGAATTTCTCAATGACAATTCAAAATCTTTCAAAATTGTGTGCTCAACACTGCCTCACCCTCAATTTTATATTTATTTTACAACTTGCTATCATTTTTTTAGTGTCAAACATATGTAAAATTGAGGGGGAGCAAGTTAATGTTCCATATAATTCATGCTGAAACATTTTTCTCCACAGGATTTTCATAACAAATTTTAATCACTTGGTATTTCAAAGACTAAATATATTAGTATTTAAAATAAGGGGCGGAATGTAATTAAAATGTGATTTTGAAAATAATAAGTGATCTAAACGACTCAAGGTGATTTATACTCTTCGGAAAAGGATTTATGGTCACGATCTTATACCCAACAACATCTTAATTCACGACGATTCTGAAGTCATAAGGTGGTTAGGTTAGGTATTAGTCCAACGATCCAACCAAAACCAGAGAGATCTACCCAAGAACACTCCATAGTTAGAAATAGCAGTCCTTAGGTATGATTGGAGATGAATGAGAACGGGAATAATGCCGACTAAGATTGGGCTAACACTGGAACAATCACAACAAGGTGTTAGTAATGACGTCTTGGTAAGCATTGAAGGGGTTGAAGAATGAAAAAAAGTGTATGGATAAAGGGTGAAAAGAAAGAAGCCCTCCACACACTTTAGGCAGAAACCGGGTCAATATATAATCTATCAGATTCACAAAGATGAATTATGGTATTGAAGACAAGACATCAGGGAACCAGTGATGCATTGCACAACCCTACCCAGCCATTCAAGTTTCTCTCAAAATATACTTGTCTCATTTGTCACGGAGATACACACGACTTCTATTGACTTTCTCACTCCGAGTTAGTTGATATTGAATAGGTGGCAGTCTGCTCCAGCCTCCGAATAACAAAACCAAAAAGCACTAATCGAGTCTAGAGCCAAGAGATCAATAAATAAATCTCATTAGGACACATTCCATGACAAACACTTGTTAAACACCAATAAGTTCACAAGATTTTAACTAGAGTCCTACGCATTATCCTTGTGATTCTGCCAGAACATTCAGAGTGATACACTTGAGTATTCACAGTGACGAATGGAAATCCTTCCAGAGTCAAGATCAAACAGCTCTGCGGTAGGTGACTTGCGAGATTCTATATGAATTAAGCTTGTGTCAACTGGATATCAATTCGGTCCAGTAAACGAATTGACGACTCAATCAGAAAGGTAATAACTATCTGATTCACTCATATCATGTTTTCTGCTTTGAGACGTTCCGGTATTGAGAACAAGCAAGCATGGTAAATCTAATACATCTGTGTTAGAAGATCCTACGCTTTGAGCTGGAAACCCTGTCAAGGAGATTCTTTGAATCTACCTGATCACGGGTACAATATTTATACTATAAAACGGTCCTACGGAACCGGAGGTTAATGCCACCGAATCTCGACGAATGACAAAGCCATATTCATCCCTATCTGCTGTTTATCACTAACATATAAATGCAGGTACACACGACGGTGTTGCATCCTGATTCCAGCAGAGTCTGATTCATTACCACATGCTCATGCTCAAACTACAAAGACATACCATAAGCATCAAGATTCAAGAATAAAAAAAACTCAAGAATTAAAGACAAAGACTTTCGTAACCTCTGATATTCAAGATCTTTTTAAAATGGGAGATTGATAGCCTGTATAAAATAGGAGATTGATAGCCTCAATGTATTGAGTCAAACCGGATGATTGTTAAGGGAGATTGTTAGCCATCTTTCAAGATGATGCAAAGTATGAGCATGTTGGTCAAGACACAAGATCGCAAGATGGCAAAGAAGATCAAGACAAATAAGGAGAAAGATTTAAACATCTCGAAACTAAACATAAAGTCTAAAGACAATGACTAAGGCTCAAGATCAAAGATCACTCAGCATGAAGGAACAAGCCTACAACAAGATAAAGACTAAGACAAAGACACAAGAGCTTAACGACAAAAGCAATCTCAATGATCTCATGAAGGAGTGTCACAATGAACTCACTTCGGTAGAGATTTTAGCCTTAAAATATTAAGTCGAACAAGGAGGTTCGTTTACTATGAATATTAGGTCTTGGTCATTCATTTATGTAATGTTGTAATAGGCTAGATTAGAATATCATGCTTGTTAGTTAATTATGTATCGTATGTGTAACGGGATTAAAGTCCAATAAAACCCGAGCTAGGTCCGTGTCAAAATCCCTACACGTCCTAAGCATGGTGTATGGGTATATAAACCCTTTTCTTTGGTGGAAAAGGGGGTTGGTTGTTTATTTTCTCTTAAGATAATATTAAATCCTTCTATTTTTCTCTTTACTTTCTCTCTCTAACTTCTCTCTACTTTTCTTCTTCTTTTTCTTATCTTTAATTCTTACCATGGTGAAGTGAAGTGATTTCTTGGTTCCTACACCATGCAAGATGCGTGCAGTACGGAAAGTAAACGTGATGCAAGATGACGCATGGTAAAATGAATATGCACTCATGGCAGGGATGGAAACGTAACATGGCAAAATAGAATGCATCATGGCATAAATGCATGACAAGGTAAATATGGAAATATAAATATAGCCATATGATTTATAGCTTGAGGCATAATAAGTATAGGTAATGCTTAGGACATACTAGTTTATAGTATTATCTCGCCTTAAGTATAGATGATAGTAACGGGTATATATAGGGTACATATTGTTTTGTCACCCTCGTTAGTGTAGTGCTAAGTATTCCCCTGTTTTAATTGCGGATTGGTTAGAAATGCACCTACGTGATCAACTAAGTAGACAAATCCTGAAAACGTCCTTCCTACCCAACAGTTAAACCACGCGCATTGAATACTTACCTAGTTATCTTACAAAAACGGCTTCATTTAATTAGTCACGTTTCACTAGACGTCTATGCTAATGTAATATAGCTAGTTTTCTAATGCCTAACGTGCACACTACTAACAAGAAACATTAGATTAAATCTCACAACTAGGTTTCATGCAATCATAAGCAACACAATTAAATTTAGCCTAACATGTTAACAAGAAGAAAAGAAAAGCAATTAATCATCAAACACACAGACATATTTGTAGGATTAAAGATTGGATTACTTAACCTCAAATAAACATGTGCGTATGTAAGTACAAAGGGCATAAAAAGCCTTAAAATTCATCTATAATGGCTTCACTATAGCTCTCCCAAGTTCCACACACGAATTATGAAAAAATAAAAGGTTTGAATATATAGGAAATTAGTTGTGACAGCGTCACTAGTATTTTGTGGCATCGTTACCCCGTCGAACTTGACTTAGGGTTTCTTGCATCGACTTCATCTTGACGCTGTCACGTCTTTATGTGACGCCTAATGAGCTTTTGGTGACGCCGTCTACACACACCGAACAATCACAAAACTTAACCAAAATCATCTTTCTGGGCACTTCTTGTGACCACGTCAGGATGGTGGTCGTAAAGCTAAAAAGTTGCGTTTTTGCCTTATTTCTTCTCGATCCGAGCCCAAGTCATGTGTATTCCATCCAAGTGCTTCCCAAATGCTAATTACAAAAAAGAAAGGATTTAGTGCAATAATAGAACATATTTGCATAAACTTGGGGGTTAGATGACCCCAAAAATATGTATAAAATGACACATCATCAATCAGCCCTATGTTCAATAGGTTTTCTAGAATTATTTCCCAACGTGTTCAATTCAGCATATTTTCCATGATCATATCCATATTAGGAGTACTACTCATGACCTTATTTCTACGATCGATTTCTTTTGCTGAATCATTACCCGAACCATGTGGTTTTTCCTTTACACCTCTCCCCCTCTCCCTCTCAGACTCAAGAAACCCCTCTTCATACCTAACATATACATGAAACAACAATCGGTTCCAGAACCCCAAATAGACAGACCACCAATTGTAACATAAGTACATATTCAAACACAATGTACCAACAAGACATGTTAGCTATAAGCACAACGAATTAACAACAAAACACCAAGAAAAAGAATACTGAACCAGAACCAAGATAACAAGAATATATAAACTCTAGATAAGGTTTAATATCAGATCGGCTTCAATGCAATGGAAGGAGAATAAATAATAACATTAAATCAACTAGAAGGTCGACTTAGGAATGAATTAATTTCAACTCCAAGCAAAACGTACCCAACAATTAGGAAAGATCAATCAAACAGATATATTAAATCCTAAATAGCGATAATGAGAAAAGAAACCCTAAAAAACAAATTCAAAACCCTAAAGAAATTAAACCCTAAGTCACAACAATTAGTATTCAGTAACAAACAAAAACGAATTTGAATGAGACGTAATAACAGAATCATTGGTAGCAAGAGTTTAGAATCGATTCAGAAACTAAACACTCGCAATTTACTCGCTTTCTAGTTGATTAGTAGTTAATCAATTAATCGTGCCGATCTCTTAGACTGAAACCCCGTTAAAAGCTGTAGAAATCTCACTAGGTTTAGCTTTAGTTCAACCACTTCCTGTAAACGACCCGTACTTACCATTATCTAGCTATAACTGACCAAGTACAATGCCCGTTAGTGTTAGCCTTTTGGTTGAGTCTGTTACTATAAATATAAACTAGATTACAACACATTAGCAATCATACTAAATTTTTTACACAAAAGATTAGGATTAAGACCTTTATTATTATTTTTATTAATTCTTATAAAATCATTAGATGTAACAACAAAAGCAACAAGTTGAACTTTACTACGAGATAAGAAACCAAAGGGAATCCTATGTGAGACTCCTCCATGGATACAACATTAAACGCACCTTTGACTTTGACATCTGGAAAAGGATCTCTAGCAAGCATATTACTTCTCATAGGTTGGTACACATCATTTAATCCTATTAAAATTTGCATTAGTCATACTAACTGATTATGTTTCAAAATACCTTCATTAGCAGCATAAGTACAAACAGGTAGCAAAGTAAAAATATCAAATTCTCTCCACAAAAAGTTTAACTTATGATAATAGTGAGAAACATACGAATCACCTTGTTTTAAACTATTGATTTTATGTATCAAATTAAAAATAACCGACCCATCCATTTTATCATTAGTCTCTTCTAATTCATCCCATACATTAGCACCTATTTCAGAATACACTTGACCCAAATAAAACTTTGGAGACAAATATTATAAAATCCAACCAAGAACAATAACATTACACATTTCCCATTGTTGAGCCAAAACATGACTAATCATAGATTTATCATATGTACCAATGACAAATCCCATCTTATTTTTACCTTTTAAAATAATTTTTATAGCAACAAACCACATTTTATAGTTATCCATACCAGTCAACTTAAGATTCTTAATAGGCACAATATAATTATCATAAGCATGTAAAAACAAAAGATTTCTAATATTACGGCCATTAATCAATACCTTAGTCATACTTGCAGAGAAGAAAACAAATGACAACAGATAACAAATAACAAATAAAACAAGAAAAAACAAGAGACAAACAACAAATAAACATATGCCGAACCAAATCAAAAACAACCACAAACCCAACAAGGCCAATTACAAGTGGATAAAAAATATAAACCAAATCAAGATGAGTGACAAGATTCCTTTCTTTTTAAACAATTAGGTCAAGTATAATAAAGATAATTGGTATATGTTGAAATAACCAAACCCATTGCAATAGAGGTCAAATAACCACCAAACAAACCAAGTGTGATCAACAACCAACAATGGAAGAAGACTTACAATGTTATAATACCAGAGAACAATGGAATACTTAACTACTACACTCTTGATTCACTTAGTCAAGAGATATAGTGATAGAACAACTTAAGAACGACTAGAAAATCAAAACCCCAAAATCTAAAAAACTAGGGTTTGATTACAAAACCCTAAATTACATATATGAATAATTAACCAACACGAAATCAATATTCACTCTAAAATCAATGATTCAACCACCAGAAACATCTAATCAAGCACTAAAATTAAAAACCACCAAAAAGTTTTCGAAACCACAAAAAACTTAAAATCACCAATTCATCTCCCAAGAATCAAGAACCACCAATCTAATCGATCAATGGCTCTGATACCGTGTAAAAACTAGTGATATCAACCAAAACAATACCAATATTGCACTCAATACTAAACACCTCACATGCTTCTTTTATTACTATTAAATCCGAATGATCGTGCTAAAACGAATTCGATACAACATAAAAAAACAGTTGTCCGCAAAACGGATGTAATAGAGAATACAAAATAACTCTTACAAACCACCTCACTACAACTCTTTAACAATACCAAACTTAAGACCATGACAATGATCAAGATGATCAACTGAATGAATATGAGAAAAGAGAGACAAAGACTATGTGTGTGAAAAGTGAATAACTCGATTTACCCTAGATTTAGAGAATGAGATGTTTGTATAGCCTAAGATATTTCATTTTAGTCCAAGCACAAACATAACAAACAAACAAAGTACAAAACTTGAAAACCTTACATTATTAGTATCTTTGACATGAGTTTGCTGATATAATACATAGAGTAAATTGAAAAAATGGTCCCTGTGGTTTGGCCAAATTGTAGATTTAGTCCGTTGAATTTCAAAATTGCAAAAATAGTACGTATTTTGAAGGTTTGGTTCCACTTTTGGTCATTGGGCGAACTAAAATGACTAAAACACCCCTCTTAACGGATGGTTTTTGTAAAAGAACAGAGGGGTATTTTAGTTCGACCAAAGACCAAAAGTGAAACCAAACCTTCAAAATATGAACTGTTTTTGCAATTTTGAAATTCGACGGACCAAATCTGCAATTTGGCCTAACCACAAGGACCATTTTTGCGATTCTCTCTAATACATATTTCAACATGTGCTCTTTACACTTCTTCTCCTACTTTATTTCAGATACATATAACTTTAACATTCTAACTCAAATATATTCATCTTTCAATATTTATTTGTTCATTGACAAATATATGTATTATATTCGGCCGCAACGAGTGGCCCTAAAAAACTTGCTTGTAACATTCATTCCCAACTTTTATTTATAGACACCGAATTATGACAATGATAAAATTAGCTAATTACCTTATAATTCGTAACTTTACTTACTTCACAAGATTGTGAAATGAATAATTCGGATTCATAAGTCATGTGGTAATATCGAATAAAAAGGATTTTTAGGTTTGAAAATAGAGAAATGCCACACGATTAAAAATTTACAAAAATTTATCCTTACAATGTCATGACAAGTGAATTGGACCGTTTTCTTTTTCATACTTTTCATCCATTTTATTGTTCATGCTTAAATAATTGGTGTCTTGTGGATTTAGCATTTTGTTAATCTTTTGCCTTCTATCTAGCATTTCTTATTTAGGAGAATCAAAAAGTCACAAATTAATCAAATATATGTCTTATCAACCCTGGTTTCTTATGTTAAAATCCTTCTCAATATATTGATCCAGATCCATACATACACACACATTTCTTAGTTAATGTTTGCACATAAAAGATTATGTTTCGATCTCTATACAATTATTATGCACGTGTGTAGCACGTCAACGGAAGTTCTAATCATCACATCATGACACATAATTTAATAGTCATAATGCAGAAAACGAGTTTTTATTATATTAGAAGTCCAGCCAATATGTTCTGTCCAAGATCTTGGAATCCATCGGCTTTCAGTTTATAAATATTTGCTTGATATATTTAGCATTATCTAAAAACAGTTGAACTATAATAATCACCACCTTAAATACTTACATATGTTTAATATGGATTTAATTATTCAATAGGTAAGATGAGCATATAAATATATGGTAACTTGGATGCTGAGACATGATATATAAATACCGTCCGATAGTAGTAACACGAG
>BQNB010120943.1:7935-20543 GCA_026074375.1 Tanacetum coccineum | reverse complement strand
TCATGCTTTAGACATTTTGTATGTTTAATAGCACATAATGTCCCAAAAAAATGTTTCCTAGATTTCCTTATTTAAACTTTGAAGATGAATTAAATCAATGGGGTGACCCAGCGGTAAGGACTTAGCCTTTAGGACGAGAATTACCTAGAGGTCTTGAATTCGAACCCTGGGGAGAATACTAATCCCCCATTGTCCATGGACGTTCACCTGCCTTGACTCCGATCTATCGAAAAGGATAGTCGGCCTTGGGAATAGTCGGCTTGCAATGTCAAGTCGGACACCTAGGTTATAAAAATAATAATATTTTAGCCATCTTAAACCCGTGTACGCGGAGATTAAACTTATAAATAGAAATAACATTAGTCGTAATTGAGTTTGAACCAAAGGCCTTTGGTCTAGTGGTATGTGAGTTCCCTAAATATTTGATAAAAAATTAAAGTAACTAACCCACCACAATGTTTTTAAGAATAATGAACATGTGGTGAACAAAACTTTGAATATGCAATTGTTCATCATATATATAATGTTCGAAGACTACTTCAATGTATATTCAGTTTTTTAGAACGAAAATTCGTTCACATCCTATACCACATATCTCACAATATATATCTTTCAAAAGCTTTCAGCTTGAACCCACAACCTCCCACTTGAAATTCAAGGGTTTTCGTCTTACATTTGGGTAGCTCTTTTGACGATCATAGGTAGCTTGAATACGGCTCTTGATTTGAATGATTTTCTCAATTGTCTCATGGATGATCTTTGTGTCAATGAGCTGACTATCCCCAACCTCAGCCCAGCAGATAGGTGATCGACACTTACCCCCATACAAGTCTTTAAATGGTGCAGCCTTAATACTTGTATGGTAACTGTTGTTATACGAAAATTCTACCAATGTCAAATGTCTATCCCAACTCTTTTTAAAGTCAAGCACACATGCACGCAACATGTCCTCCAATTTCTGAATGGTCCACTAGCTTTGACTATCAGTCTGCAGGTGATAGGTTGTACTTATATCCAATCGAGTACCCAATGCTTTTTGAAGCGATCTCCAAAAGTGCGAAGCAAATTTGCCATCACGATCTGAGATAATTAAAACTCGCACTTCATGCGTCGAGACAACTTCCTTCAAGTACTGTCTTGTCAACTTCTTCATTGAGTCGTCTTCTCTCATGGATATGAAATGAGCAGATTTGGTGAGACAATCAATGATTACTCAAATCGTATCTGGTCTAGCTGTTGTCTTTGGCAGCTTAGTGACGAAATCCATTGTTATATTCTCTTATTTCCACTGGGGAATCTCTGGTTGAACCAATAATCGAGATGGTTTCTGATATTCCGCCTTAACTTTGGCACACATTAGACACTTGCTAACATAGGTGGCAATCTCTGCTTTCATGTTGGGCCACCAACACAACTTCTTCAAATCTTGGTACATCTTATCCGATCCAGGGTGGATGGAATACTTTGACTTATGCGACTCATACATAATCAACGCTCCCAAGTTACAAAAACACGTAATCCAACCCATGTTGTTTAGACACAACGTTCTGTCAGCACGAGGTTTGAGTTTATTAATCATAACATGTAGATCTTCAGTGATATAATTCTTTTCCTTCCTCTCCTCGGCTTGAGCATTCAGATCTGCTTGTGAAGCTTTGGGAGGGACATTTATGCATATTGACATGTGCCATGGGAGGGACATGTATTCGTTTATGTAATCTAAAGCTTCATCTTTTGTAGTCAATGTTTCCATATCTTGGAACTTTGTGACTTGATCGTCGGAAGTATATTCTAGGACATCATCGGCATCAGAGAATTTAAATGGCCGGAGAGTG
The DNA here is from genome assembly GCA_026074375.1 of Tanacetum coccineum. Taxonomy (NCBI): domain Eukaryota; kingdom Viridiplantae; phylum Streptophyta; class Magnoliopsida; order Asterales; family Asteraceae; genus Tanacetum; species Tanacetum coccineum. Next base: position 18,708 of record BQNB010120943.1, on the reverse strand, counting down.
AGGCAACGCTGGGCTTGGCTATGGGCAGCGCGGGCAATGGCCTAAGGCATGAGTTTTTTAGTGTTAACGTTATGAATCCGTTTAAGCCTATGAAAAGTTAAAAAATGCGAGTTTTTGATAGTGTTGATGATGTTGAAGTAGAAGAAGAAGAGTTGTAAAGATTTTGAGGGTAGTCGATCTTGAATGAAAAAAAACAGTCGACGACGTCTCCTTTTTATAGGGGTGAGCAGAAGAAACCGAAAAAACCAAAACCGAACCGATAACCAAAAAAACCGAATCGAAAAAACCGACCGAAATTAGAAACCGATGGTTCGGTTTTTAATTTTTCAAAAACCGAAAAATTTCGGTCCGGTTTCGGTTTTTGTTCAAAACCGAACCGTAAAAACCGAACCAAACATTTTAAAAATAAGTATAAAATTAAGTAAACTATAAATAAATAAATGATAACTAAAAATTTTAAATTTATATTTATTTTATGGATGAAATTATTATAATATATATTATCTTAATGTTTATATATATGTGTGTCGTGTACGTGTGTTTATTTGACAATATGTCGTTACAATGACAATGATCATACTATGTGTATTTTCATATGCATGTGTGTGTCACTCATTTATATGTGTATAATTGTAAAAATTTGTGTAAACATTATTAGGCTCATATTGACAAAAAAAAACAATTTTCTACGTAAAACAAGTTTATTAATATAAATTAGCAAAAACCAAATTTAAACGGTTTGAAACCGAAAAACCGAACCACAAAAACCAAGAAACCGAAAAAACCGAACCGCCAAAAACCGAGCGGTTTCGGTTTTTAGTTTTATAAAACCGAATATTTTGGTTCGGTTTCGGTTTTAACCAAAAACCGACCCAACGAAGGATTTGAGCCCTGTTTAAAGCCCAATACCTATTTTGTATTAACAAAAAGCTTCAATCTTCAAAACCCAAAAGTATGAACAAAACCCTAATCTTGTAACTCTTGAACAAGCCTTGAAATGGATGAAGTAACACAAGAGAACACTTTAGGATACCCTAAATAACAACCTTGAACTCTTGTACTTGAAGAAAAATCAAAGCTATGGAAACCCCAAATAATTTTTTTGGAGCCGTGGGTCTTGGATGAACAAAAAGAGAGAAAGAACTTTTCAGAGGCTAGTAAAATGAAGTGAAACCCTAAGAAAGTTATAAGTGGGTCTTATATAGGAATGAGTTAGCTGGTGTGGGGTGCACAACAGGTCTTAACCAAGATTTTGAACCCATTCTTTTGGCTCACATGGGTGCCGGCTAGGGGTTTGGTAACAAAGGAGAGTGCCCAAAATTTTTAGCTAAGTGTTCAAGTCCCACATGTGCTCATTGTTTGCCAAATAAAGATAGTAAGAGTGTAAGGAATCAAATGTATGTAGTTCATGAAAAATGAGTGTTTAGGGAAATGATGGCAGTGATGCATGATGGTAACTTACACATGCACATGTGCTTATGTTTTAAAAAGATACCATTTCATTTAAGAGGTGTTCTACATCCACAAAATGTTTACAAAATTTTTTCTCACAAAATGATTTGTCATGCATTCATTGGGAGTTATGAATATAAAAGGTAGAGAGAGAATTGATTAAGATTAATTTGATTGGTGACAAGTCATTTTGTGGAACTTTGTTTGTAAATTTTTTGTGGATGTAGTATTTTCCTTCATGTAATTAGAAGCTAGGAGCAAAAATATGAAGAGAAGGCGTAGGTATTTCGAAATTTTTTAGATAATAATAATAATGGATGATAATTCGACTTTTCATGTAAAGGTGGTGGGTTTCCGGGTTTGACATAAAATGCCAAAAAGGCGAAACACACGCGAAAAACGAAAAATCGCAGACGTAAGTGTAAGTAACCTACATAACACTATAAAATTACTAAATCAATAATAATATGGGTAGACTAAACTCAGTCCGGAGTCCAAACGCGACCGATAACGTTTTTCAGTTTTACGTGGGATAACTTCCCGGTTTAATGCCAAATTAACACGTAACTTATAAAAGTTAAAATACAACAGGTAAAAGTTAAAAATAAAGACCTGAAATTTACGGAGTGTGATAGTCGACGTTAAAATTAAACCAAACATCCGCAATAATAACATTGAAAAGAACTGGCCCCTTAAATTAAGATATAACAATATATAGATAGGTAATGAACCTCACAATTTAACAAACAATGAAAAAGTCCATAAATTTTGATTACATAAGAACGTGTATAAGAAATAACGAAATAAATAACATTTAAAAGTTTAAGGTACTAAAAATTTCAATTACCAAAGCTGATGAAGCTAAAATACAATTTGGCCAAATTTTTTACTATAGAGTAAATAGTAAGAGAAATGTTATATCCACATAAGTTTTATAAAAACAAATCCACACAATAATGTGGTATGAAAACTATTTGTAGTATCTCTCATCATTTTTATTTTTTTCGTGTATAATGCATCCACAAATCAACTTACACATTATTTTGTGGATTTTCTTTTATAAAACTTATGTAGATGTAGCGCTACTTAAATAGTTATACATTACTCCGGAAAAGGTCTTGATCTTTGATAATTTAGTCTCTAGCTTTTTTTATTGGTTTAAATATCGATGTAAAGCATCGATCAAATGGGACGATTGGCTTAAAAACCCTTATATTGTTTGTTGTTGATCTAGCTCCTTGCTAGTGTTTAATAAAATTGCCGTTCAAAAAAATAAAAAAATAAAAGGGCTTATGTATATGACTGCTGAAAGCTTAGTAGCTTTGTTTTGGTATATAATCATTACTCCACTTAAAATACAAGGGCTTATGTATATGACTACTGAAAGCCTAGTAGGTTTGTTTTGGTATACAATCCAAGATAATTACTGCTAACAAAGCGTTTGTAGTCCAACGGTTAGGATAATTGCCTTCCAAGCAATAGACCCGGGTTCGACTCCCGGCAAACGCAATTTTTTTTTATTGATTTTCGTTTTGAATCAAACTCAATGGAGGTCTCTATATGGACGATGATAGGAGTAAATCATGTTGGCGGATTTCTTTAAAAACCTCTTTGGATAAATCAAAAGAAACAATTGCTTGCTCGTCCTTTTGATCATTTGAAATCTAGTAAATCGCCCCCATTGCATAGAATACCCTTCCCATTCAAATCATCATTGCCCGATTCTACAACAACTGATCTCCAACGTTACTATATTCATTCTTGAGCCTTGACACACACGCTGACTAAAAATATTGATACTCTTTCGGAGAATCTTGTAGTTCTTTCACTTCACGAGTTAAGGGATTAACTACGAAAAAATAAGCGTGTAAACAACAAATGCATACAAAACCATTAGAATAACCAATAAGTTGATATGCATGAGTTCTCATATACATACAATCATCCCCCATTCCACTAAGCAAAGTAATCCTTGCATGTATCTCTAATTTCATCAGTATATTTCGTTTTAGAATTATATTTTAGCTGAGATCTAACAAAACGACCACTCGAGATTAAAGAATACCATGACTTACACACACATTTGCATCATATGAGATCGTTTACTTCCAACCTTACGGGAATCTCTTCATCAATATCAAGGCCAAACTTTAAACCTATGATTCCTGAAACAAAAAAACCCTCTAAACTTTAACTAATAGTAGCTAGGTTTGGAATAGAATGAATAAAAGAAGTCGAAGAACCTTGTGTTTTTCTTTGTGTATGTGGGCGTGGTTGTTTGGCTGATGAAAATAAGGGTGTTAAAAAAACCAAAGAACCAAAAGTATCAAGAAACGGTACCGGCACCTAGGGTCGCTCCGTGGTTTTCAATGGCTATAGGCAATAACAACAATGAGACTTATTACACTTGTAAACTAAATAAAAATTATATATAAACTTGAATTAAATAGCTCATATATGTTTAATATTATACATACTTATATGCAAAACTAATAATAAATGTGACCCTTTTTAAGTGGAGGACATGTGCGACGCCAGCTCTTAAACACCCTTTCAAGATCCCTCCGGTACCGACTAAGAACCAGACCGTATATTCGAACCATGGTATAGTTCTTGGCTCCTAAAATTCCAAATTTTCAGTTCTCGGGACGGTTCGAGTCAGAACCGTCCGGTTTCGGTACTTAACCGATTACTTTAAAATTATGAAATTCTATCGGTTTTGTTTGGAATGTTGTGTACATGTAGCCTTTAAAGAAAATAGAACGAAAAATAAACTACCACCCATTAATAAGTTGTAACAAAAAAAATCTAAAACCTAAAACACATAGTAAATTAAAACCCTAGCCTTTAATCAATTCCAAATAACACAAAGCTATCGGTTTTGCAATTACTAATCTTATATTTTATAAAGCAAATTAATATCTCTCTCATCATCATTTTTTTTATGTAATCCAAGTTTTCATGCATAATGTACAAGGTTTAATGCATACAACAAAAAAACAAATATATTGCATACACTCTATAATGCAAAACAACATACAAACAAAGAAACATATTGTACAACTTATTAATACTTTTTTTAAACTCTCTATTACTTAAAATTACACATATTCATGCAATATTTACAATTAACAAATACACACTTATTGACTAACACATTTAATATTAGCCTTAAAATAACCCCTTAATTTATTAAACATACTAATTAATGTTATTTTTAAAACATTCCTAAAATGAAAAGTACATGTTACAAACTATGGATGAGCAAAACGGACCGCAGACCGTACCGAGAAACGCGCCCGAACCGGACCGGACCGAACCTATTTCGGTCCGGTCGTCGGTCCATCTTTTTTTTTTTGCTTTCGGTCCTCGGTCCGGTCTTACAAATGGACCGGACCGGACCGGACCAAAGACCGAACCCGTCTGGACCGACCCGGACCGGACCAGACCATTTCGGTCCGGTGTTTTGACTAAAGTCAGTTTCGGTCCGGTCTTGGTCGATCTGGTCCGGTCTTGGTCGGTCTGGTCCGGTTTTCGGACCATGAACACCCTTAGTACAAACTAATAAAACACAAAAAGCTTCATACAACTTATATGCTGATAGATATAGTTTTAAATACCGGATCGGACCAACAGGTTCAACCGGGAACATGAGCGGCCACCGGTTCGGCTAGCAAATAAAAGCCATCCGAAAATGAACCAAACAGATCCGGCCGAAACCTATAAAAATGAGTGAACCGGACATTGCTAGCCGACTATTCCCAAGGCCGTGATCCTTTTGGATAGCCCAGAGTCAAGGCATGTGGACTTTCGTGGCCATTAGAGGATTATTTTTCTTCCCAGTTCCGAACCCAAAACCTCTAGGCATATCTTGTCATAAAAGGTATGCCCTTACGGTTGGGTCACAACATTGGTTAAGGTTAGAAAGACTGACTAGAAGAAAACTGAAAGCATGCATGTTTTGACGTTTTGTAAAACAGGCATTACGTAAATGGACACTTTTAGTGTGGTTGTGTGGTTTTGATATGCCGAATAACCATAATGCAGCCCAAATACCAAAAAAATACATAAGGCCCGTTACAGTATATAGGGTAAAGAAAAGTAAGCAATGAAATAACTATCGTTATATTTAGATCCGAAAAAAATGATTTTGACCCTTGAAATTGGAAGTATATGTAGCTTTATGTACAGCATTGAAATAACTATCGTTAGATTTAGTATCTTTGTATGTTGTTACCGCTCTAAAATGATATGCGCCAGTATATATGCTTTTTCTCTGAACATGCAGTAGAAGAACTCCCCCGCTTTCAAGCTTCATCTTTCATACCTGCATCCTTGTGGACAATGTCCCTGCTCCTTTTTTGTCGTTTAACAGAAGAAATGAATGATGAACTGATTCTCAAGGTTTCACTCCCCCAATCTCTTGCTCGATATGCCGTGACTTATGTCTCTTTTTCCATTTATAAAAAGTCAGAAGAATCCTCGCTCCTCGGCTTAAGTGAATGGGGGTATGGGGTTTCAAGGTCTTTTTCAAGTCACAATTTGAATAATTAGGCAATCCCCTTTCTTCCAGTGATTGATAATTGTGAAAGGACTCAATTCCTTCTTTTTCCCCAGCGAAATTGTAGCAGGAATAGCTCTTCACTGCAGTCGCTTTAAGGTAGATTTTTTCTTGAAACTCTATAATCCTTCACCCGTAGCAAGTACTCATTTCTATTTAGTTGTTTTCTTACTTTATCCGGCTATTGAACCTGGTTTCCCTCTGCATATGGTAATAGAGAGTTAGATGAATAACTTTTGAGTACATGTGTATTTTATATTTTTAAAAACATCTTTTAATAAAGACGAAAATTTTAAGAATTAATGCCAAATTTAGAAGGATTTTACCTTTTAATCTTTTACTTAGTAAAGCAAAATTAAACATAAATTGAAAAAATAAAAAGCATCATACTTAATAAGGAAAGATTTTTTTTTAAAATACAAAAGTCTCCATTTTACGTTTTTCTTTACTAAGTAAAAGATTAGCTATACTATCATCAATGTCTTTTAAACAGGTATTATCTGATTGTGTGTATGTCATATGTTAAGTGTAATGTCATTAAGAAAATCAAGATGGATTGAATGAGGTCGTTGCAACTTAAAATGTATTTACGTATGTAGGCGCTTATAAATTGTGTGCAGGTATTGATATTGTAAACAGTATATCTGATTAAAAAACAATTCTAGAAACTAAATCGAGTCTATGTGCAATGGTACAATAATTTTAATGCATTTAGTTCACTAGATCTTCTTCTTGGGGTCTATCAATTTGTTTGTTATACATACAAACATGTCATTCAAACAAAGTTGATCTAAAATGTATTTCGAGTAAGTGTTGAAAGTTTAATATTTTATTCTTTAAAAAGAATACAAAATGTTTGGTCAGCAAAGCGTTTGTAGTCCAACGGATAGGATAATTGCCTTCCCAGCAATAGACACGGATTCAACTCCCGGCAAACCCAATCTATAGATTTCAATATAAATCGAAGTCTAATGAAAGTTTTTTTGGGTTCTGAGTCTCGTCATTTCCTGAACTGGTTCGACCTCTTTTACATTACTAAAACGAAATTTAGGGTTCCAATGTTCTTGAAATCTCGGTTGTGTACCATTGAACCTAAACTGTACCTGGATTCTCATATGAGTTTTTTTAACCGTTGTTATGTAATATGTAACACTGAGTATGACTTAGAACCAAATTAGTTTCTGTCATATGTTGTTATGAAGAACAACAACACTTGATGAAAACTAAAAGCATGTTTGCTAAAACTAGCATTACAAAGAACAAGCACATAATTTGACCAGATAAAAAGTTCCCTAGTTTAAGCATGGAGTCGATTTTCGATACGAGTTTGTAAAGCAAATACATGAAAGATAAAATAACAAAGTTCATAATGCAGTGTGCAATGACCCACATCTCAAACTCAGATACTTGATCAACTAACCCATGGTTCTCATCCCAATAAATCAAATAGGAAGTTATAATTAAATGCACATAGTTTATGTTACAAGTATAAAGTAAATATTGAAATAACATTGGGTTTGTGCATTTCTTTTGGAAATCTGTTATTGGTGTCAGCATTTCCCTCCATTTTTTGTTGCAGTTTTCTTAATCAAATCATGTGCGATATAAAAAGAGCAAAAAACAAATCAGAATAAGACCGATGGACCTTAGAAGTCTCGATGTTATTCTGTCACTTCCTTCCTTTTTTTCTTGTGTCTCCCCTCATTGGCATTGCCATTGTCATCTCTCTCTCGTTATGACTCCTCTCCCTCCTTCTCCCCTCCACTCTCCTTCCATGGTGATTAGAATCAGAAGATACAAGGCTTTTCCTTTTACTCTTAGCTCTCCCTCCATCGGAACTATGAAACACAAGGCTCTCCCTCTCTCTCCGTTTCCTCTCCAATCTCCTTCCATCGTCATCCGAATAAGAAGATGCATGCCTTTTCGTTTTACTCTTAGCTCTCCCTCCATCGGAACTATGACACACAAGGCTCTCCCTCTCCCTCACTCTCCTTTTCCTCTCCACTCTCCTTCCATCGCCATTGGATATATAAGAACACGGCTTTGCCTTTACTCTTTAGTCTCCCTCCTTCGGGACTATGATACACAAGGCTTCCCTCTCTCTCGTTCTTCCTCTCAATCTCCTTCCATCGTCATCGATAAGAAGATTTACTTGCCTTTAGTTTTTACTCTTAGCTCTCCCTCCATCGGAACTATGAAACACAAGGCTCTCCCTCTCTCTCCGTTTCCTCTCCAATCTCCTTCCATCGTCATCCGAATAAGAAGATACATGCCTTTTCGTTTTACTCTTAGCTCTCCCTCAATCGGATCTTTGACACACAGGCTTCTCCCTCTCCCTCTCCCTCCTTTTTCCGCTCCACACTCTTCCATCGCATTGGGTTATAATAAGATACATGCCTTTGCCTTTTACTCTTAGCTCTCCCTCCATTGGAACTATGAAACACAAGGCTCTCCCTCTCTCTCCGTTTCCTCCCCACTCTCCTTCCATCGTCATCGGAACCAGAAGATACATGCCTTTGCGTTTTACTCTTAGTTGCCCGTCCATCGTAACTATGAAACACAAGGCTCTCCCTCTCTTTCCTTTTCCTCTCCACTCTCATTCCATCGTCATCGAAATCAAAAGATACATGCCTATGCCGTTTACTCTTTGCTCTCCCTCCATCGGAACTATGAAACACAAGGCTCTCCCTCTCCCTCTCCCTCTCCCTCTCTCTCCTTTTCCTCTCTACTCTTCTTCCATCACAATCGGAATTAGAAGATAAAAGGCTCTGGCTTTTACTCTTAGATCTCTCTTTATCAGAATTGTAAAACACATGGCTCTCCCTCTCCCTCCTTTTCCTCTCCACTCTCCTCCCATCACCATCACACTCCGCATCATGAAATAAAAGACTTTTCTTTGTTCTCTTAGCTCTCCCTCCATCGGAATTCCGGGACACAGGGCTCTCCCCTCTACTCTTCACGCTCCTCCCATCACCATAAGGAGATATCACGTTTTGCCTTTTTCCCTTCACTCTTTCCTCATTACAACTACCATTGTCATTACCCATGCCATGGGGAGATACAAGACTCTTAACGAATACATGCCCAGCATAATTATAATTACATTCGGGATACGTGTATAACCGGATATGAGAATTATTATGATCGAGAAGTTCACCGTCGGGATGTTCAATGCTTCGAACCAGTACAGGAGCACATGAACCTTCTTCTAATATCCATATGTGAACATGACGATTGAAGAAATCCTCTCGTGGAATGTAATGCATCATTATTTTGTGTGTATCACAAGGAGGCGGCGGTAACTTTCTTTCCCAAGACTCTTGTACATTGTATTTTCTCATTACCCATATCTCAATATCCTCATGTTTCCTGTAGTTTATATTTGGACTAGCAAAGATGCATAGACAGTCTTCAATAGTCCCCAAATCCCAATATGGTCGAACCAATTTTGGGTGTGGGATTTCTTTAAAAACCTCTTTGGATAGATCAAAAGAAACAATTACTCCCTCGTTATTTGAGCATGTATACCAGTGAATCGCCCCATTGCATATGATACCATTCCCGTACAAAATACCATAGCCTGATTCTACATAAACTGATCTCCAAGTGTTTGATTTCAAGGTTAACACTTCAAAAGATAATTTATTAGTACATTTATTAAAGAACCCTATAACAACCTTGTAATCATCTATGGATGAATCATAGCCAAAACCCGACACACGTGCTGAACTATAATTATAGTACGATTTAGGAGGATTTCTTAGCTCTTTCACTTCGCGAGTTGAGGGATTAACAACTAAAAAATCAGTAGCGTAACGAGAGATGCATACAAGACCATTTGAAGAACCAACAACTTGACATTCACGCCTTCTCTCTATCCAACAGTCACTAACACACATGCTAGTACAGGTCAAAGCAGTAATCCTTGTATCTCCAGTTTCATTATTATCTACTTTGTTTTTGACAATGTTGTTAAGATGAGATTTAACAAAAAGACCACTCGAGATTAAAGAATACCATGACTTACATACACTTTTGCATCGGATGAGATCCCTAACTTGCATTCTTACGAGTATCTCTTCATGAATATCAAGGCCTAGGCCAGGCTGTGTCATTGAATCCTTTGCTTTAAACTAAAACGAAAAAATAAACAAATAAATACTAATCGTGTTAGGTTTGGAATTGAATGAATAAAAACAATCGACATCTCCTTTTATACATTTACATTGTCGGTTATTCTTTGTTAATGATATATATTTTCTTTATCTTATTTTAACGGGCCTTATGCCTGTTGGGCTCACTAAAACCATACAAAAAATATCCATCCAATCAAGTTCATTGGAATGTCATTTTATGCTATCAAAGGCAACTAGTAGTAGTTATATATACCTCCACACAAAAAGGAAGTTTTTATATAAATCACATATATAACGTGTTTTAACATAGACATAATATATATCTCATTTTTTCTCATTTTAAACATAAAAATCATATATTTTATCATTTTAATAGTACAATTGGTTAAAAATGTGACGGGGACAAGATTCAAGACCCAAAGACGTAGAAGTTGTGGCCTCTACGCCTTAGAGGTTTTTCCTCTCTACGCCGTAGAGGTTTGAATATAATTTTATTCGAGGCTTGAAGCCTCTGCCCCTTAAACACAAAAATCTATCTACAATTTAGAGACATCGTTTCCAAATTATTATTTATTACTTAATTTGGATTTTTACTCTAATTAGATTTCTTTTTTTACTCTAATA
>BQNB010120942.1:0-20543 GCA_026074375.1 Tanacetum coccineum | reverse complement strand
AACCCGATTTCCCAATAAGGATTTCAGATTGTGCATGAGTAACATCTTATTTGCAAAGTCTCATGGCTTTTATTGGGACAAATAGGCTAATAAGGATAACTCAATGGATTATTACTACATGAAAGTAAATGAGTAGTAAATGAGTTGTTGGGCATCAGCTTACCCAAACACTCTCTTTATGTGAGATGTAATAATAATTAGTACAACAACTACTTGCATATTCATTTCACTGTGTCTTCCCACATGGTGGTAAAGTTGCTGAAAAAGTTATAATCACATTACTATCAAATGTAAAGCAAAAAGCATTATAAAAGTTGTAAAACTGTTTTTCCTTATTCTTCATGTGTTTGGCTATATTTTAATTCTTCATTTGTTTGGCTATATTTTAAGTGGAGAGATGTTGTCTGGAGCATGCTTCATCATAGCAACGAAATTCTTTATGTCGGATTGTGTAGTTGTATAGATCAAAGAACCTGAAGCGTAAGATGGAGGTAATATTGTATTAGATTAGCTATACAGGGTGCGGCAAAGGCATGCATTATGACTTTTTCGAGTAGAAATGAAAGAAAAGGAATTGCATCACGTTTTTTTGTTTCATGTTTTTGTATTGGTATTTATGCTTACCAAATGTGAATTTGCCTTAGTAACGAAAAGGCAACCCTTATATGTATCTTAGCTGCATTTCGCTTTATAAAAGACGTTTGATACAAAACGCACCGCAGCGAAGCGCGAGTATTAAACCTCGTTTATAAAATAAAAGGTGATATTTCAAATACATATTCTATATTTTTTTCAGTTTTAGAGTGGTTATTCTATGGTTAGTTTAAAATAGTAATTATGTTAAAAAATGTTTTAAATAGTAATTATGTTCCGTAATTTTAATATAAACATTGGTCAAAATGTTTACCAAATTAAAACTTTAATCAATGATGGCTGAAAAAGTCTTTGAGGTTTGCTTGCGATGACAAAAGTTCACAAAAAATTACACACGGTCCTAGAAGTTTATATGCGATCCATTACAAATATAGTTATTGAAAAATTATATACATAGGCATAAATAGTTCCACAGATTTACTCGCGATTACAAACAGTCCTAGTCTCCTAGAAAAATTACATATATAGCTAAATATCACATAAAAAGTTGTAATCGCCTACGGATTCAAGAAATGATGCCTGAGTTAAGTCTAGGGAGTTTTTGTGAAACGAAGAATTTTTTTACGTAAAAATCTGCGGCCTGCAACGTTGTGGGGATAAATTAAAAAGGCAGGCGCTAATTAAGTTTTAACACGTAAAACCTTTGCTACAACAGGCGGGGCAAAAAGCACCTCGTTAACCCTAAAATCTACGATGAAAGTTGGCCTTAAACGGTTCAATAAGGAATTACGATAGTTGAATTTCTAAAGCTGCACGTCAATCATCTTCAAGTCTATTAAATCGGGTCTCTTAAAGCTGCTCCCAAGTGTGTGACATTTATTCACTGATTTCCATCGTTGGTACGTGTCTAGATGTTTTTCATAGAATAGAAATTGATATTGATTGAATTATTGTCCATTACATAAGAAAGCATGTCTATTTATTATAAAATATAGCTTTGAGAATAAGCTACTAAATTCTAGATCTAATGGACCTCAAGCCCACAATGGATACGGACAACTAGATGAATGTTGAAGCCGATTCTTCTTCTCTTTTTCTTCTTTGTTGCTCGTTTGCACGGAGATTGACTTGTATTTGACGACATAATTGTATATATTGCTTCGCAGTTTCCTTCATGTTTTATGACGTTTGCTATTTTTTTTACGTCATGGCTTATTTTATCTTTAGGAGGGAGCGGCAATTTGGTGGACAACTTTTGTTGTCAACGACGATGATCTTCGACAACGAAAACAATCAGATGAGAAAAAAAGGGGTTGATCTAGACACCTCAACATTTTTTTTAACGGCTAGGGTTTAGGGTTTATGCATTGAATACGAGAAATAAAATCCTAATTAACAAAAAACAATAAAGCGAGAAAAAAAACGGGCAAAGTTTTGTTTGTGGATCTTACCTAAAGCTCCGATATCATGAAAAATAATATAAATTGATATTTATTGGATTGATGCCTATTACATAAAAAAAACATGTCTACTTATAATAGAACATAGCTTTGGGAATAAACTACTAAACCCTAAATCTAATTAACCTTAAGCCCACAATAGCTTGGGCCAATAATTTATACGTCTAACAGTGTAAAGGACACCAATAAAGTTCAACTAACTATAACCATTCGCAAATCAATAAGTGTACTTGGTGAGCACCCATGTTCTCAAGTAGCACAACCAAAGTTCGAAATTTGTCTAAAAACTAAAAGGTGGTAGAAACGTGATATATCGAAAGCAAGGTTTTAACTTGTAAATTTACAATCTATAATTACAGTGATGAGTAGAGCATGCGGAATGAATCTATCAAGACAAAAGGTGTTCTCGATTGGCTCTTCATACAAAAAATGTTCTCGATTGACGTCGAGGCCGGTAATCAAATTATAATGCACATGCAATAAGCTATAAAAACACATGTTTCAAATGCTTTCGTGACTTATACATCACAAGATACTTTTATAACAAAGACACTGATAGTCTGATATCGATATTAGAAACAGCCATCTAGCACGTACTTTGGTGATGACTTGGAAAATGAAATAGTTGACCAAAAAATAATTGCATTTTTGGATTAGTGACGGCACGTGCCGACTGTTTTGCGGCGCCGGGATATGACACTCTTATCACCTCCAAGTTACTTTTATTTGTCGCAACGTTGTTCCAACATCCACCGTATGTACTTGATATATACTGTAGGTACCACATCATCAAACATTCAAACCTACTTTTGCTACACTACTAAGGGGGTGTTTGGAATTGCTTATTGGAAATAGATTATGCGTTTTGAAAATGAATAATCAGATAATCAGTGGTTATAAAACGTGATTATAAAATATAGTGTTTGGATTTGAGTATTTGGCAAAATCAGATTATTTGATGAGTCAATTTGTAAAATGACTAAAAAGGCCTTCTTTATATATGAGTTGTATATATAAATTAAGAATGAAGCACATGACAATATATTTTTATAACTATAAATTCTCTATAACTATACTAAAAACATATTACGTAATTGAAAACATTTATATGTATTCACCCACTGTATTTGGAAGAGTACGATCCAATAACCAATATATCTACACTACTTTTGGATCACCTCCATTATCCACACATTCACTTCATCAAACCTTAACCATTTTTCATCATCATCCCCATTTCAACCACAACACTTTAACCAAACTTGTTAAGTTTAAGAAACCTAATTTTTTAATTGATTATCACCAAGAAGTTTATCACTGATCACAGACTCATAACGGTGGAACTATGGTCTTCGTTGATCCGTTGTCGGAGCAATACCGTCAAAGTCAATGATGATTGTGGCTTAATAGTTGAATCAAGGCAACAGTTAAGAGATTTATGAGGAAGAAGATGAAGTATTATCTGAGGGTATATTGGTCATTTGACTACTACTCTATTGCTTTAGAAATCACGTTTTCAAAAAGTACCTGGTCACTTACTTTTCCAAAACGTCGTTTTGAAGCTTGTAAAACGCAGAAAAACACTTTTATCATTTTGATATCCAAACACTAGTTTTAGATTATCCGCGTTTTGAAAACGCAATAAGCAGATAATCAAGTGCCAACCGCAACCCCAAACACCCCCTAAATTGGAGTCAACTATTTTGAATATGGTGGCATACACTATTGAATAAAAATAAATGAGTATGCAAACTTTTTGTCAAAATGTGAGTGTTTCCCGAACTAAATTAAAGTCAACTGTCGTAGATATTGTATATACTATTCAATAAAAAGAATAGAGTATGCAAACGCTTTGTGAAAATATGAATGAAATGAAGATTCAAATATCATAAAACCACATTAGCAATCTTTTTTCTTTTTTCAAAGAACTAATGTATATATTAACACTGAAGGTTTTTTTTTTTTAAAAAGGCAACACATCATGGAGGTTAAATATACTTGAAGACGTGTGTTTAACGCTCACTAAACCCTGACGGGTTTTTTAAATAATAAATTTTTGTTATAAGCGGTTAGGGATGTGGCAATCGAGTCGTGTTTGTGTTGACCTGTTCGGGTTCACGGGTTGACGTGTTATTATAACCTCCACCCAAACATGACCCATTTAATAATCGTGTCAAGAAACTCAACCTTAAATGAGACTTGCATAACACGTGTAATTCGTTTGTGATCCGTTTAACCTGTTTAAGTAAATATGTCAAGCAGTGAATAAGATTGGTGGTTTGTCGAATTAACTAATTTAAGATTGGTGGTTTGTCGGTTTAACATACAAATAATTATACGACAATTTCAATAATATATGAGTTATAATTGTAATTCACTCATATTAAATACATAACAAAATACATTAACCCAAATTCAACATTAATCCAAGTTATATATTTTATTTTTAGAGACTTATATATATTTAAACGAGTTCACGAGTTGATTTGTTTAATTCTTACTCAACCCAAACGCAACCCGTTTATTAAACGGGTTAGACGGGATGACATGTTTTTGACCCAAACATGTTTAACTTCGTGTCGGATTCGTGTCATTTATCGTGTCGTGTCGAGAATTGCCACCCCTATAAGCAGTGATTCATCTCACATGCTTTATGAACGGTAAATATTAAAATATTTTTGTGAAAACTGAAAAGTACTTTGTCTCACAATTTTTTTTCTAAAAATGTAAGTTTTTATAATTTGTTTGCTTTATCACATGCAAAACAATCATATTTGTAGTTTTCCTTAGAGTGCTGGGAACGGTCGTGCCGTTGGGCTCGTGCCGTTCTTAAAATTTCTCAAAAAGTGGTGCCACGTGAGTATAATGAAGAACGGCACCAGAAACTGAACGACACCACATTTGCTGGGGCATCCGTTGACACCACATTTTCTGGTGCCGTTGCCAAATTATTTTTTTCCATTTACATAAAGGTTTATTAAACTAAAAAAATAAATCAAAAAAATAATTTTTTTAAATAAAAAAATATATAGATGAAACTCAAAACACACACACACCACACACACGCATCTTCTTCCTGTGTAAAACACACACACACAGACAAAAACAAAAACACACACACACACACATAAACACCCACATAAACACACAAAAAAAAGAAAAAAAAAATTAAAAAAAAGAGACAACCGCGTGGGCTGTTACGAACGGTGCCAGACCGAACGGCGCGAGCACCGGAGTCGTGCGCCGTTCGTTCGGCTCGCGCCGTTCTTTGGCGCAACCCTTTCACGCTACCGTTCCTCAAGCTCTTATCAAAATAATGTTGTTCAGTAGAAGATAACACAATAAGGAGCTTCATGATTGCGGTTATCTATATCTATACTCCTTATAAAGGAGATTTACCTAAATGTTGAAACTAGAAATCTAGAAAAGTTTAAATCTAAAAAAGTTAGGAATCTAGAAAAGTTGAAAAATCCTTATTTTAAGAAACATTGAAAAAATTAAAATCATTATAACCTACGAATTAATAATAGCAAACGAAACTGATATGTACACTCAGTCAAACGAAACTGATTGCCTCATTAATTAATTGATTGACTCATTTTAAGAAACAATGGAAAAATTAAAATCTTTATAATAGTGTCCGAGATAGGCACCAAAGTGGGTCATGTGATAATACAGTCTATCAAGAAGTCGAGCTCGAGCATCGTACTATTTACAATGCTCCTTTTTACATTGACTGAATGTTGGAAGATTTTGAAAGAACATCCTAAATGGAAAAAGGTTGAAATGCCAAAGTTTTATAAATCCAAACAATCATCTTCCAAAAAATCGAGGACATCAGAAAATACGTCACAAGGAAATTCGGATTCAGCACACATTGACGTGAATCTAAACGATGAAGCAGCTGATTCAGAGGATGTAGAAGCTCAAGAGGTTCCTGCGCCAATTGGCCGAGACCGGGCTAAGAAGAAAGGATCATCATCTGGTGCTCGTTCAGAAACTTCAATTGCAGGTGATCCTAGTCTTGTTGATGCGTTACTTAGTAAATTCATAATGGCTGCAATGCCATTTTTTACGCAGAGGAAGGAGTCCTCCTCTGAGTATTTACGAATTAAAGAGCGTGAATTGGAACTGGAAGAACGAAAGCGCCAGGAGCAAGGAGAATTGGAGAGACTGGGATTGCACAACGTGATAAAGAATTAGACCTCCAACAAAAAATGTTCGAATTTCAGCAACAACAAAAATTCGAGGAGGACCTCAAGTATTACAATGAAGATCATGATCATTTAACTGGCAAAGCTTTATCTACGGCGTTATTTTTGAAGAAAAAAAATCAAGGAGCGTTGGAATTTAGACTATTAGTTTTTAGTTTCCGTATTTTAATTTCAGTATTTGTATTTCGTATTTTAATTTCCGTAATTTAATTTCCGAATTTTAATTTCAATGTTTGTATTTGTAATGTTTTAATTATTTGTTAATGTAATGTTTTAAAAAAAATGTTCGGTGTCCTCTGCGGTCACCACTACGTATGTTTGGTCACTGTGTGGTCTAAGAGAGAGAAAGCTGAGTTGACGCTGACGTGGTGGTGTCCTCTGCGGTCACCACTACATTCAGTCTTATAACCTACGAATTAATAATAGCAAACGAAATTGATATGTACAGTCAGTCAAGCGAAACTGATTGCCTCATTAATTAATTGATTGACTCATTTTAAGGCTGGACGGAGTGGTGCAAAACTCACCTAGGTGAGTTAGCCACTCGCGCGCGAGTGCCACTCCGGTGGCAAAACTCACCTAGGTGAGTTCCTTTTGCTCGGTGAGTTTTGGCCCAATTTTGTGTCAATTCGGTGACTTACTCACCTAGTGTGGGTTTTAAAAATAGTGGGCCCCTCCCGAAATCTAACCGTTTTTTATTAAAAAAAAAATTTAAAACCCCACTTTTTACTTATAAATACCCACTAATTCACCTATTTTTATACACAATTATTCCCACTTTTAAATTAATATGGCTTGTTTACTTCCACACACCGTCGATGAAATTCACGCTTTGGTTCAAAAACTAATTCACGAAGATAGCGTTCGTCAGAAAGCGATGATGGATTTAGCCGTGCAATTTGACAATGCAAGCGCAGCTAAACAAGATCTTAGACAAGCATACGAGAAATGCAATGACATTCCACAAGAGACTCGTAATTTGATCGACACTTTTTGAAACGAGAATCTTATAAAGATTACGAGATGAATCTTGCTATGTATCGAAAGGCATGAAAAATAGAAAAACAAATTAAGACTAAATATGTTTGGTTATCTGAAAATACCAACTCCTTTCATTCTCCCACCATAAATACCAACTCTTTTCACAACTTTTTCTCACACATTCAAACAACATTTCAAAAACTCGCCATGTCTGAAACCAACCAAAGCAATCCCTCGGCACCCGAAAAACCAACCGAAGCAATCCTTCAACAACCTTACACAACCCCCAACCACGACTCAGAAACCCATAAGGGTGGTTCGTCATCTATACAAAATACGCACAAGCCCACAAGTCCCATTACTCACGGATTTCTTACTGAGAAATAGTATCAACAACTACTTCAGGATGAAGAGGTACTAAGACAAACATTGGAAGAACAAGCAAGAGCTGAAAAAGAGTGGGAGGATAGAATTAAAAAAGAAGAAGTTGAACGTGAGTTATTCATTTTGGAATTTGGGGTGCACACTGATTCGGAATACGAAACAGATTAATAATCTATGTATTGTTTTTAATAATCTATGTATTGTTTTTAATAATCTATGTATTGTTTTTAATTGTGTTGGAATGTTTTTAATTTATGAATAAAAGTTTTAAATTTAGTTAACGTTTTTATTAATTTCGTACGTTTACGTTTACGTAAATATTTATTTTTTAGTTTATGAATAAAAGTATTTAAATAAAAAAAATGGGTGAGTAAGGTGAGTTTTAGTTGTAAGGTGAGTTCTTATTACGGTTGAAAGGTGAGTTTTATTTGGAGTGAGAAAGCTGATGTGGCGCTGACGTGTCAGGTGGGTTTACCACCACCACTCCATCGAGCCTAAGAAACAATGGAAAAAATAAAATCATTATAACCTACGAATTAATAATAGCAAACGAAACCGATATGTACACTCAGTCAAACAAAACTGATTGCCTAATTAATTAATTGATTGACTCATTGGTGGACCCATTAATCTCTCATAATTTTCATTGACTAGGGTTTGGTAAATCCCCTATAAATAGGGATCACAATTGCATGGAAAAATACACAGAAACATAAACACTTAGAAGCTGCCACCGGGAATCGCTGCCGAAAACGAGGTCGCTGTCATGAATTTCCGCCGCTATGCGCGGGTACACGAGGTCGCTATCGGAAAACGAGTTTTGAAAATATAAAAAAGTGTTTAATTTGACCTGTTTTTCGACCAGAACCGGTTAAACCTTGGGTAGAACCGGGTTTCAAAACATTATGTTTGATCTCCAAACCAGAAAAAGTGTTTGATCATGGAGGAGTCTACACCTCAAATGTCGTGTACCAAGAAGTTTTACACGACGAGTAACGTGTGCTGTTAGATTTTATCTCATAATGATGTAATGTTTCACTTTCAATTTAACTAAATGTCTTGTTTGATACAAGTTAAGAATTTCTTGCATTTTACAAGTGTTTGCAATTTCATTTAAGTTAATAATTTCTCGCATTCAAGTACAAAGCCACAGCATTATCAATATTGCATATCGTTAATTATCGGCCGCAAGATATTTTCCGTGCATGCACGGGTATTCGTCTAGTTTTCTATCATATCAGTATCAAATTAGCATAATAAAATAATCAACTTCATTATCAATTTTTTATTTTTTCCATATTCCAATCTCTAAACATTTAAATCAAAATTTCATTAATAATTTAAATAAAATAAAAAAACATTACGATAAAGATTCAAATAAAATGAAACTACAAATTATTGTTCATTTGTTCTACGTCAATTGTGTCACATTAGATCGGCTTTGAGGATTATACGATTTTCCTTGTTGAGTAAATCTTTAACAACTTGTAGCGTTTTCTCATGCGTTCGTACGACACGATGTTGCTCCTCTGGATAAAAAGTCTGGGAGACTGTCCTTCCTTTGTCGTTTATAATCATATTATGTAATATGATGCATGCGTAAATCATATCCTCGATTTTCTTAAGATTCATCGGCCTTGCAGGTGTTTTTATTACAACCCACTTTTACTTTAGCACGCAAAAAGCTTGTTACGCATCTTTACTTGTTGTTCATGCGTTTACTTATGTTTTATTCGCTTCGTATCATTCACGCCTATCTGTGAAATAAACTTAGTAAGAACAAACTATTCTGAATATATCCCATCAGTAAAATAATATCCCATTTATAAATCACATCGATAGCCACAAATGAAACCTCAAGTACTTTCCATCTTTACATTATTCGTATGTTATTGCTCATCCAATACAATTTAAATAAACACTTAAGATAATTAACTGTATGATCCGAGTTACCGCTCATTATAACTATATTAACATTCAGTAGTACTGAGGAAATCATGAGTTTTTTTATGAACTCCGAGACACAAATATACCGATGTAGCTCTTGGGGTTATAGGTCCGTTGCAAAGTTAGTCTTTCATGACTAACTTTGCAACGGAACGATAACCCAATGACTATTTCCGTAAAAAATTCAGAAACAATTAACGAAAATAGTCATTTGGGTTATCGGTCTGTTGCAAAGTTAGTCCTTCATTACTAATTTTGCAACGGAACGATAACCAAAGACTATTTCCGTAAAAAAAATTCACCAACCCCGAGATAAATAATATACGCAAATAGTCTTTGGGTTATTGTTCCGTTGCAAAGTCAGTCCTTAATAATGACAGTATACAGAATTAGTCATTGGATTATCGTTCCGCTACAAAGTTAGTCTTTAACGTAAAATCTCACGCTCCGCAACGGAACGCGAGTTAAAAACCTCGTTTTAAATATCCGCGTGTTCGATTAACTGCCTAATATCATTGGGTTTCGAATAATAAAATGAACAAACCCATTTTACGATGAATAGTCAAAATTTGCCGCCGAAGTGAACCATCCGGTGAACACGGCTAGTGATAACGATGCGCTTCTGTATACATCATCACGAAAACACTTTATGATGCCACCGTCCTTGTGGATTTGGCACATGAAAGAATTATAAATACAATGTCAAAGTATAAGCTATAATGACATTACAACTCGAAAAGTATCTTATCGTGGAAGATCATCGAATTGACGTATTTAATTTGTACTGTAGCAAATGCAGATATGCCTTTGAAATAGTTTCCTAGTTTCCAAAAAGAAAGCATATTTTCAAACCGTATTAATCATGCATGAACTATGTTAGATGCACAATCAAAGAGGTAGACGTCTATTTCGATTTTAGATTGTATTTTCGAAATATTTCCATTGTGATATACTAGGGTATATCATAAAAAAGGAACCAAATCCTCTCAGCTTATTATAACCGAGTTTCATTTGATAGAAAAAGATCCAAATGTTCACATACAAGTAGTTCAGGTTAAATGCATCACTACTTTTGCTAATATAAAGAACTTTTTTCCTAATAATTTCATGTTTAAATATATTTATTTTTGTTTTGCCTTGTTGTTTTGATCCTAAAAACATTCCGAGCCACGATGAGGTAAACTAATATGTGCGTAAAGAACTAATGATATAATCACACGGTTCAACAAAACGTTTTTTTGGCCATCATTAAATATTATGAAAACTTTAACAATAATGTTACTTAAAAAAAGCAAATAGCATATATATATAACCTTGTGATACATTTAACCTAACGTCCTAAACTACTTTGATAGTGGATAGATGACAAATTTTAATTATAGTCAATTAAATATATGCCACTTGATTTTGGCGACATGTAAAACTCATTTGTAAGATTTAAATAAATTAAATGTGAAGTAAACTTAGTAATAATTAGAAGTTTAACGCAGTAATAGTATTACTTCTAAACTAGGGAATTTTTTTTAACATAAACTAGGGAATTGAAACCAGCAAAATTAGCACGAACTATATAGCTAAATTGGCCATAGATATAATTTTTTTCTATACGAATCTGAATCCATCTCACATCTGAATTTGAATCTTTGACGGAAATGTGTAAAATCAAATAATATTCTTTTTTTAAACAGCTAAACGTTTTTTTAGCTCAACTAGAGGTATTAAAATGCTCCTTCCATGTCTGGTCTATTTAAATATTTTTACCTATGCCTGCATTTGTACAAAAAGGAAAAAAAACAGACTTAATACCAAAAAGCTCTATTTTTGATTACCTGTTGGTGGGACGTCTCTTTTATGGAGGTGTCGTCTTATGAGGAATGGTTAGATTGGTTAGTGAATCTTCGTCTTCATTCTAAACACAAACAATTGCTTGAAGGAGTTTGCTGTATTATTGAAAGATTATGATTGATTGTTGACAATTGATTGATTACAATGAACCTATATATAGGATACAAATGAACCTTCTAGACTATGGGTTGCTCTAGAAGCTATACAAACCGGGCTCGGGCCAATGGGCCGATTACACTGAATATACAATATGTAATATATTGGATATCACAATACAAGCTTAGGAATGATGAGTTGGCCAAATTTCTAAAGAGAAAAAGTGACTAGTCTAGTGAGAGAAAACACCTTAAGTGTGTGTATTATCAAATGAACAACCAACCCCTTCCCATGGTTGGAAAGGGGTATAAATACATGTGTTTGGATGCCTTAATGGGCTATGGTATGGGCTTACAAGTGGGTAAAAGACCCGGCCCAACACCATAAGTCGTACGGTAACTAAACGATAAATATTAATACTACGAGCTAACCTATGCTAGATATAACACGGGGTGGCTGAGTCTTTTACATGGATTTTCATAATCTTAACAATCTCCCAGTAAGGGAGGTCACCCCAAAAAATACATCATTAAATCCTAGCATTATATTTGAGTTAATCTTTGATTCTGGCTTGGAGTCCCTTTTAGATTTCTACAACCTTGTCTTTGGTACATCAAGTCGTGATCTTTTGAGCTTTGTGTTCCTTGACTTGAGTGAATTTTGAGCTATCTTTGAAACATCACTCAAATAAATCGTCTGATCAGCATCTTGTGATATTTTGCCATCTTTGCGGCTTGTAACATTTTGGCCACATCTCACACAGTGTTTGCAATCTGAAAGCTTGACTTTATGATCTTATTTCTACATCCACTTAAGACAATACTGTAAAGAAGTGGATTCAGAGTTTGTGGAAGCTTGGTCTTCTTTCCTTGATGTTTTAAAGTCAAATGAGTCTGAAGTATGAGCATGTGGCTATGAACTTGACTCTGCTGGACGGGTATCAGCCATCTCCATCTTTAAGTAAACCTGAAAATAAATACATAACAATAAAGCATGGTGACGAATATGGCTTTGTCATTCCAGAGTTCTGAATACATTAACTCCGGCATCGAAAGGACCGTTTACAGAATAAATAATGTACCTTTGACAGTAGATTCATTAAAAGACCTCTTAGATCATCATACGCAGATCATTAGAATCCCATTGTACTTGCTAGTATCTCTTACCGGACACCTCAAAGCAGCGACCTCCCTAAATTATTTGCAACAAAAATAGAAACGGTAAGAGTGAATCAGTGAGTTACTATCTCACCGATTGAAGATAAAATTGATTTGAAAATCAATCGATGTGTCACTAGTAATATATAGATATTTTGGTAACGACAATCGAGAGTTTTAAGCTTTTATTAAAATTCATCCTTCGTCAATTCATAATCTGGACCGACTTGATGCCCAGTGTCACAAGTTTGATCCATTAAGGATCACACAAGTCACCTACCTAGAGCTTGTATGATGTTGGCTCTAGCAGGATTTTTATCTTCATTGTGAATACTTTCGTATCACTAGGATGTTCAGGCAATATCACAAGGATAAAGGCTTATTACTCTTAAAGATAATCCATGTTTATTACAACAGAGTGTGAAAAACAAGTATATTGGAATAGTGTCCTAACGAGATTTATTAATGATCTCTAGGTTCTAGACTCAATAGTGCGTTTTGATTTAAGTGAGCGGAGGCTGGAGCAGACTGCCACCTTTTCGATACCGACTAACTCGGAGTGAGAGAGTCAGTAGATTCGTGTTAAGTCTCCGTGACAATTGAAACATAAATCTTTTGAAGAGATACCTGAGTTGCTTAGTGAGGTTGTGCCATCGAATCACTGGGTCCATGATACATTAATTCAATGTCACAATCAACCATGTGAGTCTAGTGACAGCAAATGGAATAACCCGTTTCTGCCTAATGTTAAAGGAGGGCTGCTTTCTTTTCACCCTTTATCTTAACATTTCTTTTTAAAGTCTTACAAACCTCCTCATGCGTAACCGAGACTTTCATTACAAGAACCTTGTAGTGTATGTTTCCAGAGCTAAGCTCCATCTCAGTCTGCACTACCCTTATTCTCACATTACTCCTTTTGCTATCATACCTAAGACTCTACACTAACAAGTGGAATGTTCCCTGGAATCCCTCCTTCTTCTGCGGATCGTGGGATCGCTACCTAACCTTACCATCCTAAACATCCGATAAAGCAATTACAGGGTCGGTCTTTGGTATTTCCACAATTTCCATCATACACCATTCGCTCCCCCTCAATATGTGCATCGATATTCGAAAAGGTTTGGCACATATGGGAGAGCCTACACTTGAGTCCAAAAGATCACATTTTTTATCAGATTTAATATTTAAATCACATTCTCTTCCCTGATCAAAAATTTCAAACCTTTTGAGATTTAGGATCTCAATTGATTTAAAATTGTATAAAATTTGGTAGAAAATTTTGGTCTGATTCAATACAAGCCGTAAGGCCTAACTAAAGCTACCCTCAAGTTAATGAGGGATATGCTGTAAGTTTTTTAGTTATGAGTTTATAAACTGATTTGGATTTTACGAGAAACTCCTGAAAAATTCTAAACTGACACCTAACACTATTACCACACTACATTTGATGTACAAATGTAAGTACATAACAGATGAATATTGACCTTTAAAGATGGAATAATGAAATCATTCCATACTCTTGATTAGTCAGTATATCAACATCTCTGAACCTTCCCACACGAGATTCGAGATTCCTGAAGATTCTTCAGATCTTTAACATTCTACCAAATATCTCGATGAACTGTTGATTGTTGTGGTGGAGGTGGTGGTGGTGGTAGTGTTGATGTTGTTTCAGTTGTCGCTGTGAAGCTGGAAGAAACATTCTCATTGGCCATGTTATCTGCACAATTCTATCAACAAAGATAGACAGACATGACAGATGTGTGATGCTAGATGAGAATTTTAGCCATGGTTGATTGGCATGCCATATTTGATTCAGGTAAGATTAAATCACAAGCGGTAGACTTAAATTATCATCAAACCGCTACCTCGTAGCAGTTTTCCTTCTCATGTATTAATATTCATATCATAAACAAAACGCTATCAGGAAATTTATCAAACCGTTATTTAGCAAACATGACAAGCAGTTATCAAGAATATTCATAGCAAACCGCAATCAGGCATTTTCAAGCAAACAACTATCAATCACATGCAATTCAATCATATTTCAACTTTCAATTCAGGATCTTAGGGACCTAATTTCAACACAGAAAGTACAATCCTGAGCATAACACGAGTGCACAATCACTTAATCGACAACAATCAAACTGCAATCGACTGGCAAGAAATCAATCAACATTCGAAAATCATTCAATCAGATCATACAAATGCCTGGGGATCATATTTGAACATCAAACTCGAATCATCTAATCCTAACAACCATATCCCTGCAATTCAAAGTTGGCAGATTTAGTCCCTAGGATTTCAAACTTCTTGTACTTACGGTATTAAGTATTTAGGGTTAAATAAGATTAACAAACGGCACAACTGGTCCTTGAAGTTAAGTACAGCTAGGAAACATTTAGCAAATTGCACAAAGTCCCTAATCTTTCTAACTAATGACACATTTGGCTCTTTGAGTCAACACAAGTTTAGCTCCCCCTTAAACTATAAATCCGTTAGTTACTTATTTATCAGAATGCCCGTTAGATGTCATAAATTTGAAAACCACTCTCCCCCTCAATCAATGACCCGTTTTCTATTTAAAGAGCTGTAGTCGTTGATTGAGTGTTAAATTTATGAAAAATTCAGGTCCGATTGATTTTCACACAATACTTTCCCACCATGAAAAACACAAATAATTTTCTGAAGAATCATAGACGGAAAATCATTTGGATAAAAAGAAGACTTCTCTTCTGGATCAAGAAATAATGCACTGAAGCGTACATTAGATCGAGGGTGCACGGATATAAAGTAATCCATGCCCGGGAGAACTTAATCACCCGTTGTTAGAAACAGCCGTCTTTTTGACGACGTGCTTTCCTTATTTTGAAAACCGGGTTGCATATCAGAAATAATAGCAAGCCATTTTTGACATGTTTTGAAAAACATTTGAAACTTCTGTTCGAACTTTATTTACAGCATCGTGTCATTATTGAATGACATTTCTAACGCCGTAAATATTATCGATGCCTATAGAGATGTCATGAAAAACTTATTTTGGGTATTTTCTATTTTCTGATTTTTATGGATTTTTGTTGGTTTTATATTTTTGTATTTTCTTTTTGATGATGAATATGTACATATTTACATAGGATACTTGAAGCAAATACGTTACTCATCCTTATCATCCTGAAGACGTTTGAGTGTCTCTGGCTTCATACTCTTCATGCCAAGCCGCGGGAGAATGAATTCAAATCGTTCTCTGGGCAGTGCCTTAGTGAATATATCCGCCAGTTGATACTCTGTCCTCACGAAATACAACTCAACCACTCCCTTCTCCACTTGTTCTCTGATGAAATGATGTCGGATGTCGATGTGTTTAGACCTGGAGTGCTGGACGTTGTTGCAGCATAGAGCTATGGCACTCTTGTTGTCACAATACAGAGGGATGTGATTGTATGCAAAGCCATAATCCGATAATTGAGACCGCATCCATAGGATTTGGGCACAGCAACCAGACATCGCGATGTATTCAGCCTCTGTAGACGAGATGGACGTGCTAGTTTGTTTCTTTGATGACCAGCTAACTAACTTATCACCAAGGAACTGAGCACTACCAGATGTGCTTCTTCGAGTGTCTTGACAACCTGCATGATCTGCGTCTGCGTATGCTGTTAGTGCCATGGCGGTGTCTTTCGGATACCAAAGACCCATATTTATGGATCCTTGGAGATACCGAAAGACCCGTTTAACTGCTTCAAGGTGCTTTTTAGTGGGCTTAGATTGATATCTAGCACACATGCACACAGCAAAAACAAGGTCAGGTCTACTGGCTGTGAGATACATCAGGGATCCAATCATACTGCGATATTGGGTCTGGTCAACAGGGATCCCTGAGAGGTCCTCATCCAGTTTTGTTCGCTCCACCATGGGAGTGTCAACAGGGTCACTTTTATGAAGATCAAATTTCTTTAAAATCTCATTAGCGTATTTAGATTGATTTATGAAAATGCCTCTAGGATTCTGAGAAATTTGTAAGCCTAAGAAAAAGGATATTTGACCCATCATCGACATTTGAAATTTAGAGCTCATTTCATTAGAAAAACGGTCACAGTCTTTGGGGTCGGTCGAGGCAAATATGATATCATCAACATATATTTGAACATGAAGAGTATGTTTGCCTATTTTCTGAATGAACAAGGTTGGATCGACTACACCCTTGGAGAATCCTTGAGCTAGAAGAAACTTCGACAAATGTCATACCATGCCCGGGGTGCCTGTTTTAACCCGTAAAGAGCTTTCTTTAGACGGTAGACATGATGTGGACGATATGGGTTAACGAAGCCTTCTGGTTGGCTCACATAGACTTCTTCTTTAAGCTCGCCATTTAAGAATCCAGTTTTCACGTCCATTTGATAAACTGTCATGTTTTTGCTAGCAGCATTGGCAAGAAATATTCTAATAGCTTCAAGTCTGGCGACCGGGGCGAAGGATTCTTCAAAATCAAAACCTTCTTCTTGATGATATCCTTTCACCACAAGACGTGCCTTGTTTTTCAACACGTCACCATACTCGTCAAGTTTCACCTTATAAATCCACTTGAGAGCAATAATCATTGCACAGTCTGGAGGTGGCACTAATTCCCATACGTCCAGTCGATCAAATTCATGGATTTCATCTTGTATGGCTTGAAACCAGCAGTCTTTAGCAATAGCAAATTTGAAGTTTTTAGGTTCGACTTTGGACAGTACTGAATTGTAGAAGCACCACAGAGCATCTGTAGCAAGCTGTTTCTGAGTGGATACCGGTCGAGAAGGGTTCCCAATAATGTTATCAAGAGGATGAGAGTCGGTCCATTTGCGGAGATGTTCATGAGGTTGAGTGGATTGGTTGGGTGTAGTAATCGTGAGAGTCCCAGAAGATGATGCTTCAGAGTTCGGGTCTGGGGCGAACACATTAACAAATGGTTCGTGCTCAGTTGCAGCAAACGGATTTACTTCAAAAGAATGCTCAGTTGCAACACCGTGATGTACCGAAGATGATTGATGAGCCGAGGATGATGGTGAATGACTGCCTGATGGTGCATCGTGATCAAAGGATATAGATACTGATGGACCGGTTGGAATGACCGGGGGTGGAACTGCGGGGACATGAGGCATCTGATGATCACCCGTTGGAGTCTCAAAATATTCATCAAACATTGGTTGAAACAGCAGCTCCAAATCTTTATTGGTGGGAGGTACATACGGAATAGCAGGATTGGGTACGAGCCCCTGAAGCTTTTAGGTCCAGGCGTCAACAGGTTAGGAGCGGGTCCTGGACTGGATTGTACAGGAGCCATATGCTTAGTCAGCTCATCGAATTGAACGTGAATAGTTTCCATGATTTGTCGGGTTCGTTTGTTGTAGATTCTGTAACCTTTTCTGCTCGGTGCATATCCAACAAAAATATCCTTTATCAGCATGGTTGTAGTTTTCAGATCCATTGCTGTCTTTTGTAGGGTAAACAAAGTGCACAAAGAGACCCAGAAAAATGTAAGATCAGGCTTCTTATTGTGTACTAGCTCATATGGGGTTTTGTCGTGACGTGTGTGAATAAGGGAACGGTTTTGGGTGTAACAGGCAGTAGCCACAGCTTCAGCCCAAAGAAACATCGGTGCCTTGGAAAAGATTAGCATTGTCCGAGCTGCCTTGACAAGAGTTTGGTTCCGTCTTTCGACAACGGCCGTTCTGCTATGGACGGGACCTTGAGCACTTCTTTTGGGCGGGGGCTGAAAGATCCATCGTTCATATTAATCAATTCAGGTCTTGTTGACAAATTCAGTTCCATTGTCGGTGCGGATGAATCTTACAGTTTTGTTGAGACCCGTACTTGTATTTGCTTCAGAATTTGATGACATACCGTGGTAGTTTCATCCTTTGATCTCAAAAACTTGACCCAGTAAATCGTGAGTAATCATCCGACGATGACCAAGATGTATTTCTTACATTAATAGTTTTGCACACGCATCGGTCCATTATAAATCCATTATGAAGGGTGTTTTAGAACTTCAATTGTGTTTTCAGTTTTGGGTTTGTGGTATGCTCTTTTTGCTCTTTCCTATTTGAAATGCAGAACACAAGATGATAATTTTTCAAACTTCAATCTAGGTAAGCCTCTGACAAGGTCTTTTCTTGCAAGATCATTGATGGTACCGAAGTTCAAGTGATTTAAACGCCGATGCCATAACCATGATTTGTTCTTGGAGGCTTTGGATAGCAAGCAAATTGGGGAGGACTTCATCATGTCTTCAACAGAAATAGTGTATAAATTAGAACCACAGGAACCTTTAAGTAATTCAACACCATCCGTATCACGAACATAACAAGAATGCTTTCTGAAAGCAACCTCCAAATCTGAATCACAAAATTGACCGACAGAAAACAAATTATGCCCCAGTCCTTCCACATAGTATACCCTGGAGATTACACTATCACCGATGACATAATCTCCATAACCCATAATAGCACCAAAGTGGTCGTTCCCGAATCTAACTGTCCCGATAAACTTTTTCACGAAATTCATGAGCCTTGAGCGATCCCCCGTCATATGTTTTGAACAGCCTGAGTCCAAATACCAAAGGACGATTTGTACGACCTGCATTTGAAAACAGACGAAGATGGAGAGTTTGGAAAATTGGATCCCCAATGTTGGTTGGGTTCCGATTGGTTAGCACAAGCAGTGGCTGACATTCCTGTAAGTTTAGTGAACCTAGTTAAAGGGCACTGATCACTTAGGGTGAATGTTCTTCCTGTGGGTCTCCATTGATAACCAACATTATTAAGTGTTTTGCCAGTTGGTTTCCAAATTTGTTTAGGTTTCCAAACTTGTTTGATCTGTTTAGGTTTCCCTACTGGTGTAACTTGCTTAGGTTTCCAAACTTGTTTGATATGTTTAGGTTTCCCTACTGGTGTAACTTGCTTGGGCTTCCAAACTTGCTTATCATGACGCACAGCATTTTTAACATTGAGGGAGGCATTCACAGAGTGCAAATAAGTAACCACACACATATCATGATTAGCCGAAAATAAACATTTGTTACATGTTTGGCACACAGAATGAGAATTCGAATTAATTACAGTACGCTTAGAGCTAATACTAGAATCAACACGATTCGTGGTTTTAGATCTGATTGTCCTAAGGTGGTCTTCTACTTTCTTCAAGTTGACACTTTTAGCTGGCGGGATCCTATGTTTCTTGAGAATGCTCCTAGGCTGAGATCCGCTAGCATCAGTGCAACTGTTTACTCCTGTAGAAGGAGGCACAGGGACATTAGACTTCTGAGTGTGCATTGGCTCTACATGTTTGTGTGTATTGCTACTTGATGTTGCAATTTGGTCCTCAAAGGTAACTTGCTTTTTCCTAGGGGTGTGTGCATGCTTCTTATCTTGTTGATGGAAGACCTTTGGACAGGTGCCAAACACATATTCTAAGAGTTCCTGAGAATGCTTAGTGTAACGGCAGGCAAATGCGAGTGATCTATCTAAAGGTCTTTCAACTTTGGCTTCTTCCACTATTTCGCGAAGTGTATCTACACTTTCCTTAAGATGCCTAAGATAAACTAGATGAACTTCCCTATTGTTCCTATTGCGAGGGGGAATAGGTTCAACATCTATAGCATACTTTCCTAGTGCAAGTACGTTTGGTTTAACCTGATTTGTAGTGACACATGAGACCGTATTATGTAGTTGGACCTTTAGACTCTCATTTTCATTTTTAAGGGAAGTTATCTGTTCTGTATGCTTAGCACGCATAATCTTGATCGAATGATACAATTCCTTGTAGTGCTGCTTAATCTTTTCATTTTCTGCCCTAAAAAGCTCATTTTGTTCTTGAAGACCATT